>JASVEL010010063.1:0-11020 GCA_032618575.1 Nicotiana noctiflora
TCGCATAGAAGAGGAAATGGGAGGCCAAAAGTTCCTCTATGCGATTGCGTGAATAGGCCTGCGATCGCATAGGCCTGTGAAGTTGTACACTGCGATCGCGTAGCATTCTTTGCGATCGCGTAAGAGAAGAAAGTAATTCACTGTGATTGCGTGAGTGGCCCCGCGATTGCATAGGAGAGCGACCGCGTTCTCTGGGATTGCATGCAGGGTCCTGCGATCGCGTATGGAAAATCAGAGCGTGGGGAAATTTTGTGCATCGCGATCGCAGGCAGAGTGCTGCTATCGCATAAGGTAAATTATAGGCCTGCCATAAGGGTTTAATATGAGAACCTCCGCGAACTAAACCAGTTTTATCATAAAAACTGAACGTCTTAGAGAGCATTGGACGAGAAGTAAGAGGTTTTCATTGGGGAAACATCGGAGGTAAGTTTCTTGACTCAAAAACACGATTATATGCGAGAATTAACATTAAAACGCATGAATTTGGGTAGAATTTGTGAAGAATTAGGGCCTAGATTATGAAAACAAAAATTTGACTTTTGAAAGGCCATTCGAACTCCGATTTTGATAAATTTTATATGCACGGACTCGTGACAAGACGAGAAATCCGTTGGTATAAATTTCGGATTTTTTCGAGAAGCGGGCCCGAGGTCCGGATTTTACCAACTTGGTGTATTATTGCGTATTTTGTGTAAATTAAACTGGGTTATGTTTCTTTGACCTGTATTTGATATAATTATTGTGGTTTGACTAGATTCGATGCACGAGGCGGCAAATTCAAAGGGAAAAGGCATCGTGGACGAGTCCACGGCCGGTTAGAGGTGAGTAGTTTGTGTATATGGTAGCTTGAGGGCGAAACCCCGACTTAGCACATTGTGATGCTAGTAGGGCATGGCTCGCACCTCGAGGCATGTCCGAGATTGATTGTGACTGGGAATTGAGAATTAGTCCATCCCGGATATGAATGACATGATATATATATGGTTGAAACTCATACTGTGTTTGATATATTTGTGGGCTTTAAGTCATGTTTGGGGCCTTGTGCCGACCTGTAGTATCCCTAGGGGATAGTTATATTTGTGATAGCTTTATTTGCTTAATCACTGATCTCAGTCCTGGTTTGAAATCACCGTGTTGAGATGCTAAGTCACATGTTCTTGGAAAATAAAATAAAAATTAAAGTATTTTCATAATTAATGAGCTAGAACCTGGAAGTAATAATTTGAACTGTTGTGTGACTCATAAGCATGTTGTGGACTGAGGATGGATCGGCTGCACGCCGCAACAGTTGATAGGAGGATCGGGCTGCACGTCGCAACATTGTTGCGCTTGGGCTATAGGAGCCCCTCCGGAATCTGTACACACCCCTAGTGAGCGCTGTCGACATTAAATGGATCGGTCTACACGCCGTAGCGGTCATGTGCATTTCATTGAATCTTTATCTGTTGAATTATTTGTGATAATTGTAATGTACTGTTGTTGCTAGTTCGTATGAGGAATCAGACTGTAGTTTAACTTCATTATGTGGTATTATGTGAATTTCTTACTTTCAGCTATTTATATATACTTATTACTCACTGAGTACTTAGTACTCACCCCTACTCCCTGCACCTTTGTGTGCGGATTCAGGTATACAGTAGAGATAGACGAGCACTCCAGCTTCTATAGAGTTATTTCGAGTTGCTGAGGTAGTTGCCGACGTTCGCAGAACCTAACTTCTCATTCCATTCAGTTACTATTATATGTTTCAGATTTGAGTATTTCATTCAGTATTCTCTATTACTATTCTGTTTTGTTTAGAGGCTCTAGACTTGTGACCCCAAATCTTTGGGAGTGTTAGTTCGTTTTTGCACTTCTCAGTATTTATTCGTATTATTATTAATAGAGTTTCTTTGACTCATATATTATTCCTGAGTTGTCCATTTGGGACCGATATTTATCTATGAAAAACAATTGTTGGTCTGGCTGGCCTAGCTTAATTGTTGGGCTCCATCACGACCGGATTTAGGTCGTGACAAGTTGGTATCAGAGCATAGGTTACTAGGACTCGCGAGTCATGAGCCGGTTTAGTAGGCATTCGCGGATCGGTACGTAGACGTCCGTATCTATCCTCGGGAGGCTACAGAACTTTAGGAAAAACTTCACTTTTCTTGGATTCATAGCGTGCGGCTTGTGTTATCGTGAAACTAAACTTTTCCATATTCTATTCTCTCGCAGATGACGAGAACACATGCTAGTGGACGTGTCAGAAGACCACCAGTGGCACCCAGAGACCGTGGTCGTGGTAGAGGTAGGGCAGTAGTGCCAGCACCTGCTGACCCACCAGCTGATCAGACTCATGGTCAGATTCCAGTGCCGGTGGCCCAGGTTCAGGATCAGGTTCCAGCTGCAGGGATCCCAGCAGCTCAGGTGCAGGCACCGAAAGTTTCTATTGAGATACCGGGTCTTGAGAAGACTTTGGCTCAGATTTTATCAGTATGCACTGGCTTAGCTCAGGTAGTTGCAGCCTCTACTGCAGCGACTTCTTCATAGGCAGGGGAGGAAATCAGACCCCCGTGGCTCGCACACCCGAGCCGGTAGTTTAGGGTTTACAGGCCCCTGGGGTAGCTCCAGCTCAGCCAGCTGCACTTGTTGCACCAGCCCCAGCTCATGTGGTTCCAGCTATGCATGACGATGAGCAACGTCGTTAGGAGAGGTTTGAAAGGCTACAGCCTCCGGCATTCAGTGGTGCTGATAGGCTTCATCATTTCCTGCGGTTGTGCTGGTGTTAAACATGGTCCATCTCTAGCTATAATAACATAAATGCCTCTCATTACTGGAGCAATTTCACCTAATGAGAAGTTTTTATAATTACACAAATATTGTTGTTAAAGCTTTACCCTTTATACTTTAAAAACCATAAGTTTTAATTATTTTTATAGTATTAAGTATTGTGTCGAGTCAAAATATGCCATATAAATTGAAAGGGATAGAATATTAGTTTCGGAAATTACAGGTGCAGTTTGATTTGTGTGGTTACATTAATTCTATTAGCAATCCGCAAACTGCTTATTTTATACAACTTCTCTTCTCACACATGGATCATGTTTTTGTCCGTTAGTGTATCTGTGTATGCATCCCTTTTCGTAAACGATGTCCGGGATAAGAGAAGGTCCTATCCTAATAAGCCGGGGTAGGACCGGTCGAATAATTAGTAATTCATCTTTGCGTAGATTGAGATTAGTTGGTTCCTGAAACTATTTTTTCTAATAATGATAATGAATTATTTTCTTTTGGCCTAAAAAGATGAATTATTTTTCTCTTAAAAAGCATCTACTTATTGCTCTCACTTTAATTAATTACTTTGGAATCTTAGATAAAGTAGAAGAAGAAGAAAGAATCAAGAAAAGAAACGCATACAAATATATGTTGCTATACCAAATAATCGCAGTGAGATTTAACTAAAAGAAGCCAATTGTGTAAAAATAATGAGGAGGTACAAAAGAATAAGAAATGACCTCATATCTATTACTTATTATTAATTAATCAACTTGGCCGTATTTTTGGATTGTAACAAGAATTATAGTAACATTTCCTATTTGCAAAATAAAAATAAAAATAAAAAAATGTTCAAACATAAATAAAACTCCAATCTAAATTTATATATGTAAGTGTTAAAATATAAAATATATACACGTTTAATTAAAAATAACTTCAATTACAGAATAAAAATAAAATTTTTTACATCACAAAAGAAGATGCACTCAAAACCCATCTTCATCTGAAAGAAGAAGAGTTGGTAAATGTAACGTGGGAGATTGACGTCTTCCAGTTGTCCTTTGCTGCCTCATTTGCTCTGCACACCAATTAAGTATCTGAAGCTTGAGATTTCATTCTCCCTCCACACCAACAGTCTCCTCACTCTCATTTTTCGCTTTTATCTGGTGCGCTGAGTTCATACATTAACTTAGAACGAAAATGTAAGTATCAACCTGCAAAAATAAAATTCTGACTTAGAATTACGTTTGCTATGTTTTGGTGAATGTGATTTTTGTGTATAATTTTGGGGTTTTCTTTATTTGGTATGTTCAGGGATGGTGAACTGAAGCCCATGGATGCAGAGCAACTGAGAGAATATGGTCACAAAATGGTGGATTTTATTGCTGATTATTACAAGAATATCGAGAACTTTCCTGTTCTCAGTCAAGTTCAGGTTTTTCTTTAACTACCCTTCAATTTATTTCCCCTTATTATTTCCCATGCACAATCCTTATTCTCGCCAAGACGTCTGAATTTGAATACATTGTGGTGAATTTACTAGAAATTAACAAACCTATTTGAATGATATTAGTAAATCTCACTCCTTTTTGAATACATATATGTCTAACTATCCTAGTTGGTCAACATTGGAGAAATCATCGTTCATCCTAAGAATTCTGTTTAGCAGTACTAGTCAGTTATTGATTGTTTCCACGCCCTGTCTTTGCACAGCCCGGTTATCTACGTAAGCTACTTCCTGAAACCGCACCTGCTCATTCTGAGACATTGCAAGACGTTCTTGAAGGTGAAATATCTAATAATTTTGTGTATAACTGAAATTATTGAATCATTTGACATCTTGTGTCGTCTTAAAAAGAAAGGATAGCAGGCGTGTAATTTGGATCTCGTGCCATTTGATCCAGATGTTCAGACAAAAATATTACCGGGGGTGACTCATTGGCAGAGCCCAGATTACTTTGCATATTTTCCTTCTAATAGTAGTGTCGCTGGATTTTTGGGGGAGATGCTCAGTGCCGGGATTAACATGGTTGGTTTTAGTTGGATAACTTCCCCAGCAGCAACCGAGCTTGAAATGATCGTTTTGGATTGGCTTGCTAAAGCACTTAAGTTGCCTGATGAATTCCTTTCAACAGGTAATGACCCTTGTCTTCCACTCACTCGAAAATGTTAAATTGTAGATATGTGTGCAAAACATTTGTAAATATGAATCTTTTATTTGGCACTTATTGGAACAAGATGAAAATTTGATATTACAGGCAACTTTTCTTTGAGCACACTTTATCTTGAGTTTTGGTTAAAAGTTGTGTACTAGAAAATTGAGAAAGGCGAAGAGTTAGGAGGGAATAGAACCTTACTTTTATAAACTGGTTGGAAGATGGATGGTAAACCTATATATATCCACCGTTTCCAAAAGACATCTTTGCTATGGTCAACCAGCGGAGTTGATTGGCCATACAAAATGGTTTCCTTTTGTTGAAATTGACTTTCAGGTCAAGGAGGTGGAGTCATACAGGGCACAGCAAGTGAAGCTATTCTAGTTGTGCTTTTAGCTGCCCGGGACAAGGTTCTGAGAAGGGTCGGAAAAGATGCAATTGGAAAACTGGTGGTCTATTGTTCTGATCAAACTCATTCTGCTTTACAGAAAGCTTGCCAGGTATATGTCAAAATTGTTTTGACGTTGTGCATGATTGCTAATTTACTTGACAAAAGAGGTAACAAGGAAAGGTTGAGGATGAAAGGAATTCATGTTCAGTTCACCAATATTTATCTGCATCAAACATGCGAAAAAGGATGTTTTTCTGCAAATAATCTTTTTTTTCTCTAACCCATTGGCTTCGTCTTTGAGATTAGTTACTTTTCGTTTCTTTATTGTCGCAGATAGGAGGAATTCATCCTGAGAACTTTCGGATGCTGAAAGCAGTCTCATGCAGGGATTATGCTCTTTCTCCTGACGCACTTTCAGAAGCTGTATCACATGACCTGGCCACTGGTTTAATACCCTTCTTCTTTTGTGCTACTGTAAGGAGAATAGAAAAAAGAAGATAACATGTATATCTTCCAAACCATGTCTTCAAATGTATTAGGAAAAGAACTTTTTTCTTCGGTTCACTTTTTGGGTCTCTTTCATTTCGTGTAAGATGCTGCACAGCCCTTAGGTCTCATTGACAAGATAAGACTGCAAAATCCTGTTCTAGAAAAGAGAGAGTAAAGCATTAAATCCACCTCAAAACTTTGATGACGTCAAATAGTTATCACTTTACTTTGTTAGGATATAGGTATTTTGAACTTAACTTCGAGTTTGAGACTTTTTAAGGTTGTCCTAACCTTTTAGTATACTTATTCGTTTACATTTTAAAAAAAATGCATTTTCTGTATTCATTCCTTTCAGTTAATTATGAAGCTATTTATATTGGCTTGTCTCATAAGCATATGGTGATTTGTGTAGTGATAACATCAATAAGGACCCTTTCTCTCATTTACTTATCTCGGTGATTTTCCATGCACAAGTGTTCGCTTACTTTTGTTTATGTGACAGTAAGTTGGTTGAGATATAAGTACTTTGAGATGTGAGACATCACGAGTGTGAGCTTGGTTATAGTGTTGGATGCAAATTGTTGGTAATCAGTCCTTAGGAATTTATTCAGATGTGTGGAAAGCATAAAACAGTAAATTTAGTACATAACATTAAATGTGTAGTAAAAATTGAAGGATGCCACGTTTTGAAATTTTCTAACATCTCTTTTGCTTGTTTTTGACATGCAATTTCCTTGCTGTGGATTTTAAAATGCTAAAGCAGTCTTTTGCTATTCATTCACAGATTGGTACAACATCTTCCACTGCTGTGGATCCTTTGCTTGCCCTGGGAAAGATTACCAAGGTAAAGCCTGGTAAAAGGGGTTGGACATTATGAGGGGAGAATCTGCTACGGGGGATAATTTATTTAGCTTATAGGCGAAGAAAGGAAGTATGGCCATTTCTCAAATTAGGGCTGGCCATTGGTTATTTCAGAAAACGAAGTTTTCAGGCCGGTGGTTTTTTCCGGTTGCATATAACTCACCACTTGCTCAGATATTAACTTCTCTAATTATAAAGGTCCTAAGGTACTTGGATGCTCTAGAGTGAAGCTAAAATGCTGCTTTTTAGTTGTAACCATGAAACAACAATGTTAAGTGTCCAACAACTTTAGGTACACTAAACGTTCCCTGTATTGTGATTGATAGACTTCTTTACATAAATCCACAGAGAAACAAAAAAATTGGCAGCCCAGTGCACTAAGCTCCCACTATGCGCGGGTCTGGGAAAGGGGCGGATTAAAAGGGTCTATTGTATGCAATACCGTATTTGTTGCTCACTACTAGCTCAAGTATTCCAGACCCTACTTGTAGGATTCCAGTGGGTTGTTGTTGTTGTACTAGCTCAAGTATTCAGAACTTCACTTCAAGATGTCACACTAAATTAAAACCATAACACATAAACAGATAGGGTTTAGCCTCACTGGTGTCAAGCACAAACCATATGCGTTATGCCCAAAGCTACATAAACACATAACTTGTATATGTTGTGGAGTGGGTTATGGAAGCATCTTATACTTCTCTGTGTCCCCTCCTGTAAGCCATTTAATGATCCTTTTGATTCTTGAACTCAGTTTCTTAAGTATTAACGATTTTGTATCAGATGTTTCAATTATCAGCAGTGTACTGAAACCATGTTGTTTTGCATCATTGCTAGTGTGTCCATACAGTCAGTGCCTAGTCCATAGGGTAGTGTGTACGCAGACCTTACCCCTACTTTGTGAGGATAGGGAGGCTGTTTCCAATAGACCCTCGGCTCAGGAAAGTATATGCACCACATTAATGAAAATATAGACAAAAAGGGGACTTCACAATTACTTAATAGGTTTGAATAGGTCTATATGATTAAGATCTATAACAGAGACTTAATTTCTTTAAGATACTATTATCCATATTCATTATTAACTGCCACCATCGCCTATAATTATCAACTATCACCATGCTACCCACCACCACCATGCCATCCTCAATCATAGTCGTTGCTATCATCGACTACCACCACCCACCATCCCCACTACTCCCACCACCATCTTTCTCAACCACAACAAAAACTGATCCACCTCGACTACCACAACTAACCACCTCATCATCATCAACAAACATAGCCGGCACTGCTCGTCATTATACACCACCATCACCCGCTACCACCTTCCTCAATCACAACCACCGGCACCATCTGCCATTATTAACTGTTATCACCCACCACCATCCTCAATCATAATCCCCACCACTACCAATGACCACTAATTACTACCCTGAACCACTACCACCAACCAAAACTACCATCAATCACCGCCTCTAGTCAGTATTCACAACCACTACCGTTTGCCATTACCACCACCAACTATCATTTTAAAAAACTATATTTTGTATTGATAGAATATTGGATTAATTAGTATTTCATTTGAATTTTATGTTTATTAATTTTCAAATAAAGATAAATTTTATACCTTCAGATATTAAAAATCAAACAATATTAGTTATTTAGTATTCAGATCTTAATACACATCTTAATCAGATTCAAATATTTTAATCTTAATACACATCTGATTAAAATATTTGAATCTGATTAAGATGTGTATTAAGATCTGAATACTAAATAACTAATACTGTTTGATTTTTAACATAAGGTATAAAATTTATCTTTATTTGAAAATTAATAAACATAAAATTATTCAGATGTGTATTCAGATTCAGACGTTTTAATCTTAAAAAAAACAAATGAGGCCTAAGTCACATGCCTATTTGACAGAGTAATAGCATATGGTTTCATGTGGATGCTGCCTACGCTGGAAGTGCATGTATCTGTCCAGAATTCCGGCACTATATTGATGGTGTAGAAGAAGCTGATTCTTTCAACATGAATGCACATAAGTGGTTCCTGACAAACTTTGACTGTTCAGCTCTCTGGGTCAAGGTACAGTGCTATCTTCTGGTGTTATTCCATAAACTAAATAGAAGTGCATGCAATTCAACTATTACGGGAATACGTCGGTGACCTTAGGACATCTCCAAATACTCCTGACTGAATAGCAATGCATGTCATCTTAACTTAACCGAGATTGGAAACAGCTTTATAGTTGGCCAGATTTGGTTTGAGTTGCTGCGTTGGTAATTCATCTTTTTAATAGTTCATTACTGAACACATACTTTTCTGGACACCGGAGATAACATGACTTTGTATAGTTTGGGAAACTGGGCTTAATGGTATTTGCATCTGAACAGGACCGGAGTGCACTTATCCAGTCACTGTCAACAAATCCTGAATATCTCAAAAACAAAGTAAGTATCCTTAAGTTCAATACTCATATTTTCAGTTTTTGTCAGTAGAATAAATAACTATAATATCAGGAACAATAATATTATTCCACCTGATAAAATAAGGCTTATTTCTTGTTTATCAAAGTATGAACATGGAAATTGAATTTGTGAAATGTAATCACGCGTCAGGTTATTTTTACTTCCCCAACCAATAATGATCAGTGCTTGTGTTGCTTGATAGGAGTTTGGTGACAGCTCCCTTTCACCCTTGTGAAGACGGCTTCAAACTTTTATCTCCTTTTCTATGAATTGTTCTTTGCTACACATATCATTGTCTTTGACTGAATGGATTTCTCTGCAGATCTGTAACTTAAATTTGTTTTGTAAACTTGTTATCTTGTGCTTTTGAGGCATCAGCTCTATCAGTTCTTTGGATCTGATAGCCAAATGGGTAATTAAAATGCTTTTTTATTGCATGAAACAAACTGTTTTTGGAGTTCAATATGTAACTTTTTTCGTTTGAAGTTATTTCGAAAGTAAATGTTACTTTTCAACAGGTTGAATTTTCTTTTTGGTACAACATTGTCGAATAGTTTAATCATGCATGATAACCAGTTTTCTTGTGAAAATTTTTCCTCACCTATGGTGATAAACTTGATAATCCAGGCTTCTCAAGGGAACTTGGTTGTGGATTACAAAGACTGGCAAATTCCTCTTGGGCGCAGGTTCAGGTATGCCATCAAAGTTGTATAAAGTTTGCTAGAAAATACTGATTTTGCTAGTTGCCGAGGTTATCGCACTATGACGTGCCCTGTTGGTGCCTGTTGAATTGTATGCCACTCCTTCTAAAATTGTAAGTTGTTAGAGAGGAGACACATTTATTTATTTATGTTAGCTCTGCAACGAAGTCCACACAGCTGTTACAAGTGGAAACACGCCTTAAAAGCGAAAAAAGAAATAACTTGAAACACAGTGAAAGCATGTCTTAAACCTAAATGACTAATAATATGAAACACTGGACACTGAAAAAGTAACATCATCTCTGATTATGCGAGCTGATAAGCGCTACTTCTCCATGGGGTGAAAAAATTATATGTACAACCTGTTTATGCAGATACTATGATGGCTCTTGAAAGTTAGCCTGACAAAGAGGGTTTTTGAAGTACCTTGGACTTTAAAAAATAAAGTGATACCAGCTTAATGGTTCATAAGATAAAGTGCTTGAATTCTTACAATTTTTCTGGAATTCAACATCATTCCAATTTGCTTTGGTAGGATACTCAAAGAACGTTTTTTAGGAAGTTCATATGAACTTATTGCAGCATTCGGCTTCAATTTTCTCATA
This sequence comes from Nicotiana noctiflora, assembly GCA_032618575.1. Lineage (NCBI taxonomy): Eukaryota > Viridiplantae > Streptophyta > Magnoliopsida > Solanales > Solanaceae > Nicotiana > Nicotiana noctiflora. The sequence goes on from JASVEL010010063.1 coordinate 10,438, forward strand.
TCTGATTTGGTATATTAACCAGATCATTGAAGCTGTGGATGGTATTGAGACTCTATGGGCTGGAAAAGCTTCAAGCTTACATAAGAAATCATATAGAATTAGCAAGGCTTTTTGAGGAACTCGTTGCTCAAGACCAGAGGTTTGAGGTAAAATTTTCATATCAATGCAAAGTAACCAATAAGGAATGTTGACTAACTGAAGTAGGGTATTTACAGGGACAGACATATCTACCTTTCATAAAGGGGATTCCCTTTGATTGGTAAATTTCGCTGTTTATACATGTCAATTACATGTTGAAAAATTAAAATTATGTATGTATTTATGCTATTGAACGTCGTTGCTACAAGAAATATCTTTACAATGGTGAGAAATAATACATTGGGAAAAATATTATTGATTATTAACAATGATACAATGAGCCCTATATATAATACATCTACTCCTACTACGTATAGAACTAGAACTAATTACATGTATACATATTCTAACACTCCCCCTCAAGTCGGTGGATACAAATCCTATGTACCAAACTTGTTACATATGTAAATAATACGATGACCAGTGAGAGACTTGGTAAAAATAT
>JASVEL010010064.1:0-76286 GCA_032618575.1 Nicotiana noctiflora
GCATCCCCAGGATCGCAATCGCAATGAAGAAATTCACTATCAGTTTCTGCTACAGTTCCTGCTGCATTTTTCTAACTAAAAACCCCCGTTGGGCATCCGAAATCATTCCAAGACCCCCGGGACCCCAACCAAAAGCACAACTACAGCACATTACCTCATTCAAACTTGCTCGTAACTTAAAAACACCATCGTAAACATCAAAATCACCATTTTCACACGGATTCAAGCCTAAGTTTCTTTAAAACTTCCGAAACTAACATTCGATCCAAAATCCGACCTAAACACCTCCGAATGACCTGAAATTTTGCACGCATATCCAAAATCACCTAACGGAACTATTTCAACTCTTGGAATATCATTCCAAGCCCCAAATCAAAATCTCACCTACCGTTCGGATTTCGCCAAAATTCAACCTTAGCCAATTCAAGCCTAAAACTACACCGGACCTCCGAATTCGATTCTGATTGCTTTCCTAAGTCATAAATGATCCCCCGAAACTAGTCGAATCATCATAATTCAATTCTGACCTATCTAATTGATGGGCCAACATTCGATTGACTTTTCCAAACTATCCTTCTCATAAAGAGGTTTATGGCCTCATTTCTATCTAAATTTCTTCCGATTTGCTTCTAACTTTTCGAACACATGTAAATGCATATTGAAGTGTTAAATGAAGGAAACAGGGCGATAACTCCTGTAACGACGAGTCGGGTCGTTACAGTAATACAGTTAATTTTGATTTACAAAATCTCGTACTAACCTTACAGAAACAGCTTAAGGAGCAAAATGAACGCATAGAGCAAATACCCAGAGTACCGCCCATGATCAAAAGAGTAGACATAGACAAATATTCCCAACAACCATGGAAGCTAAGTGTCGGTCCCCTCTCAATCCCGAAGAAATTTAAAATGCCCAATATTCCAAAGTACGATGGAACATCAAACCCATGAGACCATGTCACTGCATTTACCGCAGGAGTCAAGGGGAATGACTTGGCTAAGAAAGAAATTGAATCGGTCTTGGTCAAAAAAATTGGTGAAACACTCACCAAAGGAGCATTAACCTGGTATTCTCTTTTACCTAAAAATTCTATAAATTCTTTTGCTGAGCTTGCAGATATGTTTAATTAAAGTACACTCTAGCTCTCAAAAAGTTGAAAAGAGAATGGAAGACATCTTCAAAATCAAGCAAGGAAATTTTGAGTTACTGAGAGAATTTGTAGATAGATCTCAACGGGAAAGAATGACGCTACCGCGAGTACCTGAAAACTGGTAGCCATAGCTTTTGCTAGTAATCTAAATGAGAAAAAAGCCACGAGGAGACTCAAAGACACCGTTCGAGAATTCCCAGCAACAACGTGGAATGAAGTTTACAATAAATACGGTACAAAGATGAGGATCGAGGAGGATATAATGAAAAACAAGTTCGGGGCATGTGGAAAATAAAAGGAGTTCCGGTAAGAACGGGTACAAAACTTATATGGGACCTGCGGGAAAAGACTCGAGGTCAAAACAAGAAAGGTACGATCACAAACCTAGACATCGAGAATCAGGTTCTTCTTCAAGATTTGGAAGTGATCGAAGTACACGTGGACATCGGGATGATGACGGTAGTTTGAAAGCAAGGTTTGGCGGTTACAATTTTAATGTGAGTACCTTCGAGCACATGGTTGTTTTAAGAGGCATGAAGAATAAAGTACGGTGGCCGAAGGAGATGAGATCAAACCCAAGCAGATGAAACCCCGATCATTGGTGTGAATTCCATAACGATCACAGACATACAACCGCAAATTGCAGGTTTTTACAAAGTGAGGTGGATTATTTGTTAAAGCAAGGACACCTCACTGAGTTATTTAGTGAGAAAGGTAAACAAGCATATATGAAAATAGACAGGAGCCCCCAAAGCCACCCTCACCTAAACGGACAGTTAATATTATAAGTGAAGGAGAAGATATCAACGGTGTCTCATATACCGCAGCCAATAAAATATCCAAAATGACAATCACTTATGGGAAATAGTTACGACACGTGGTGGAAGAGGATAATATCACGATCAATGATGCAGATGCAGAAGGCCCTATAACTCCATATAACGGTGCATTGGTAATATCCTTACTCGTACATGATACTAACGTAAAACGTGTTTTGATTGATCCAGGCAATTCGGTGAATATTATTTTAATACGAGTGTTGCGCGAAATGCAAGCCGAGGACAAATTGGTTCCAAAAGCGCATACTCTGTCAGGATTTGATAACTCTAATGTCATAACAAAAGGGGAAGCAATTCTTACCGCGTTTGCAGAAGTTGTTGTCAAAGATACCAAGTTCCAGGTTATAGACATGGAAATGGCTTACAACATGATCCATGGAAGGCCATGGATCCATGATATGGATGTCGTGCCGTCATTTTTACATCAAGTTATTAAATTCTCATCACCATGAGGGATTTGTCAAATTAGAGGTGATCAACAAACATCCAGGAGTATTAACTCCATTGCAGATTCAATTGTTCAAAGTGAAGTCAAATAGCAATTACAAGATTCAGTTGATGAGGATATAATGTCAACCTTAACTGAGCAAGGAAAAATAGACGTGGATAATTGGATTCCAGGCCTGACACTATCCAAGAACCAGAGGAAAACGAGAACATTAAAACAACGATTGAAGAGTTGGAAGCTGTGGTTTTATTTAAACACTGGCTTGAGAGGAAGGTGTATATAGGAGCAAATCGCATCCCGAATGTAAAATGTAAGTTAATTGAATTTTTAAAGGCTAACGCATATTTTTTGCTTGGTCCCATCCTGACATGGCAGGGATACCGTTTGAGGTTGTGACGCATAAATTGAATGAAGACCCATCATATCCCCAGTCAAGCAAAAGAAACAAAAGCAGTGAGCTTTCAAGAATTTGGTAATTCAAGAAGAAGTTCGGAAATTGCTCAAAATAGGTTCAATTCATGAGGTAAAGTATCCTAACTGGTTGGCTAACACTATTGTGGTTCCTAAGAAAAATGGTAAGTGGCGTGTTTGTGTGGATTACACGGATTTTAATAAAGCTTGTCCAAAGATTTTTTTCCTTTACCACACATAGATCAATTAATTGATGCTACTGCAGGACATGAACTACTAAGTTATTTAGATGCATACTCAGGTTATAACCAAATCAAAATGGATCTGGAAGATGAGGAAAAAACGTCTTATATAACAGACAGGGGAACTTATTGTTATAAAGTAATGCCTTTTAGTCTTAAAAATGCTGGTGCGATGTATCAGAGGTTAGTTACTCGAATGTTTCAAGAGCATTTAGGTAAGACCATGGAACTTTATATGGATGGAATGTTAGTTAGGACTCAGCATTCAGAGAATCATATATCTCATTTATTTGAAACATTTAGAATTTTGCGAAAATATAATATGAAATTGAACCCAGAAAAGTGTGCATTTGGTGTGGCATTAGGCAAATTTTTGGATTTTCTTGTTTCTAATCGTGGTATTGAAATAAACCAGCCCAGATTAAAGTTATTGAAGAAATTCCTGATGTACTTACTAATAAAAAAAAAGTTCAAAGACTGACAAGGAGGATCGCATCCTTGGGAAGATTCATCTCAAAGTCAACAGAAAAATATTTCAAGTTTTTCTCAGTCCTTAAAAAGCAAGATCACTTTGAATGGAATGAAGAATGTCAACAAGCACTTAGAAAGTTGAAGACATATTTGGCAAATCCACCCCTATTAGCAAAACCAAAGGCTGGTGAAAGGCTTTTCATCTACCTTGCTATTTCAGAAGTTGCAGTAATTGTTGTTTTGGTTTGGGAAGAACAAGGTAAACAATCTCCTATTTATTACGTTAGTAAATCTTTGTTAGATCCAGAGACACGGTATCCATAATTAGAAAAATTAGCACTTACTTTAATCATGGCATTTAGAAAATTGAGGCTGTATTTTTAGTGTCACCCTATTGCTGTAGTAACTGCATATCCCTTACGTAATATATTACATAAACATGAATTATCAGGAAGGTTAACTACATGGGCTATAGAATTAAGTGAGTATGAAATCACGTATCTACCTAGAACAACAATAAAATCCCAAGTACTGGCAGATTTTGTGGCTGATTTTAGCCAAGGGATGCAATTAGAAACTGAAAAAGAAGTTCAAGTACTTAACGGAGCAAATCAAGGAATATGGACTTTATTCACTGAAGGATCGTCTAACATTAAAGGTGCTGGGTTAGGAATTGTTTTAGTACCACCCACGGGTGAGACTATTAGTGTAACAACCCGGCCCGTCGTTACGGGAATTTACCACTCCGTTATGTTTTAATTTCATGTTTCATGCTTTTATATCAGTGTTAGGGTCTATCGGGTGATTTAGGAGTGATTTGGATTGAAAATGAGGCATATAGCCTTTTGAAGGAGACTTGAATAAGGAAAGTCAACCCGGAGTTGACTATTTGGTTAGAGGGCTCGGAATCGGATTCTGATGATTCGGTTAGTTCCGGAAGGTGATTTGTGACTAAGGGGAGCGATCGGAATTGAATTTGGAGGCCCGGTGTAGAAATAGGCTTGAATTGGCTAAGGTTGAATTTTGGCGAAATCCGAACGGTAGGTGAAATTTTGATCCGGGGATTGGAATGGAATTCCGACAGTTGCAGTAGCTCCGTTAGGTAATTTTGGATGTGCCTGCAAAATTTCAGGTCATTCGGACGTCGTTTGGTTGGGTTTTTGATTGAATGTGTAATTCGGAAAGTTTTAAGGAATTTAGGCTTGAATTCGATGTGAATTATGGATTTTGATGTTGTTAGACGCGTTTTGAGGATTGGAACAAGTTCGAATAAGGTATTAGGGTGTGTTGGTGTGTTTGGATGAGGTCCCGGGGGCCTCGGGGTGTTTTCGGATGGTTAAACGGGAGAAAATCATGGAAAGGGCAGGTTGAAGTATTCTGGTTCTGTCATTTTCGCCCCTGCGGAAATATGGGCGCGGAGGCAAGTCCGCAGGAGCGGACTGAGGGGCGAGAAGCAGAGGCGACCGCTAAAGCGGAGCCTGGCCCGCAGGGGCGGCTTCGCTGGTGCGAGAGGGCGATCGCAGAAGCGGGAAAGAGGCGTGGTGGACGAGTCCGCAGAAGCGGATAGTTGATCGCATAGGCGAGTCCGCAGGAGCGAACTCTTGTCCGCAAAAGCGGGAAAGACCACAGGGGCGGAGGGGATTCCGCAGGAGCGGACCCGCAGGGGCGGTCCTTGGATCGCAGGTGCGGAAATGGCCAAATAGGCCTGGGTTCGCAGAAGCGACCAATTGGTCGCAGAAGCGGACCCGCAGGAGCGGTCCGTGTATCGCAGAAGCGAAAATCGCAGTGAGTTAAGTGTATCAGAAGTTAGAAAATTTCAGAAACATTTCACACATTTGGGTCTCGGCTTAAGGAGGCGATTTGAGCGATTTTGAAGAGAAACTCAAAGGAAATCATCAAGTAATCAACTATGGACTTAAACTATGATTAGTATTGATAATATTATGCAATTATATCATGAAAATGGAGGAATTTGGGGTGATTCATGGAAGATTTAACCCTAGGCTTGAACTTTAGAAAATCAAGGTTTTGAATGGGCAAATGGAGTCCGAATTTGAAAAAAATTGATATGCTTAGACTCGTATCGAGATGAGGGTTCCGAATATGTGACTTTTGTAATTTTTCGACAAGCGTACCGAAAGTCGGGTTTTGACAACTTTGGGAATTTTGATGTAAATTGAGTTATATTGATTGGGTGTGGTCCCATTGGCCTAATTTGTTGTGTTTCTACTGTATTTGATCAGATTCTATGCGTGTGGAGCTTGATTCTCGTGGCAAGGGCATTGCGGAATAGTCATCGTGCTGTATTGAGGTGAGTAATAGATGTGGGTGATGACCAGCGGGTTCGAAACCCCGGTATACCACTTTGTGACGCTATATAGCGGCGAGACACACACACTCTTGAGAATGCGGGGTCGATCATGAACTGGAGACTATAGATTAGTCCGACCTGTTGATACTGTATTATTGGCTATTCTCGAGCCGTTGAACCTCCTTCTCGGACGGTTGAGTATATTGTGGGCTGTGAGCCAGTTATTGGATCTCGCGAGGATCGTTATCATTGTCTTATCATATAGACATGCTAGTTTACTACTAGTCCGCAGCTATTTCTGTTATTATGCTAATTCCAATCTCTGGAACTTGATATTACTGTTTTCCAACTGAAAAATGATAAAAGATTTTTCAAAAACTACTTTTGAGCCTGCGAGGCTGTATCTGCATATTAGCTGACTAGTAGTGGATCGGGCTGCGCCGCAGCAAGATATATGTTGGATCGGACTGCACGCCGCAGAAAATCTCTATGAGATGTGCTTGGGCTGTAGGAGCCCCTCCGGAGTCTGAACCCCCACAGTGAGCATGGGTACCTAAAATTGGAGTCGGGCCACGCGCCGTAGCGGTCATATCATGCATTGCATTGCATTTAGCTACATCCGCTAGCTGTTATGCTATTTATTGGTATTTGTTGGTACATGTACAGTGAATATTGATTCTATGACAGGGTAGCTGATTATAGTTTTACATAGTGCTTTATTGCGGATTTCTTATCTGCGTTGTCTTACCCTTGTTTATTACCACTGAGTCTGGCAGTACTCATTTTACTCCCTGCACCTTGTGTGCAGATCCAGGTACCTCTCGGCAGTGATCCAGTAGCTGTGCGAGGCGACATCTGTGGGATATACGAGGTAGCTGCAGAGTCCGCAGGACCCGATATTCCTTCTTACTGTCTTGATTTTGTATTGACTTTTCTTTCCGCACTTGGTATCTTGTAAACCTTTATACACTTACGTTCAGTAGAGGCTCATGACTCTTGACCCTTGGTCTATGGGAGTTGATGTATTATGGGACTTGGTTCCCCGTTTTCGTTATATGTATCGCTGTTATTTCGTGAATTAATATGCCTAAATGGGCTAAAGTGAGCTTCTAGCTCCGTGGTTGATATTGATTGGTCAGGCTGGCTTAGCAATGTGCTGGGCGCCATCACGACCGGATTTGGGGTCGTGACAAGTTGGTATCAGAGCCTAGGTTTACTAGGCCTCATGAGTCTTGAGCCGGTTAGTAGAGTCTTGTGGATCGGTTCGGGGACGCCTGTACTTATCCTCGAGAGGCTGCGAACCTTTAGGAAACACTTCACATTTCTTGGAATTCTTATCGTGCGCACTTGAGATATAATTTTGAAATTCCTTCCGCACGTCTGTGTACGCATCGAGCGCTCAGTAATATAATTGACTTATGGCTTGCAATTCCCCGATCGAGGGGCGAGATATAATCTCCATGAGTTCATGTTGAGCCAGTCGGGAGGACTTGAGGCCAGATCTTTGTCTATGGCTTGAGCACCAAGGTATTAATTTAGCGAGCCGGTATTATGAAGCTCATACGATTGGTATTGATCCTTATTGTGCAAATGGCAGTTTGATAATGGGAGAGCTGTAAGGTATTGAGTTCTTATTGTGATTTGATATGTAGCCCTAGCTATGGGCGTGAGAAATAATTATCATATCTCGTAATTGGAAGGTAAAGTGCCTTATGTGTAGTGGAACGAGTTTAAACTCAGGAAGACTAAAGTGATTTTGATATGTGTTATGATTCGAGCAGGTACAACGCAGGTTCAAGTATAAATTATGATAATATGATTCGTATAGTATTGAGATTTAATGTTGTTGAAATACATTGTGTTATCTTGTTGAGTTGTGGATGTATTGTTAGAATGGTTTGGTGATTCTCTGGCAGGTGGATAGGCCAATTTTCAAAGGAAACTCTGCCGAAATTTTTGGAAAATTTGGGACTTAGAAAGATTTCTGTCACCTAGATAGGGGGCGTAACTGTTGTGTGTGAATGAATGCAAGGATTGCAAAAGAGTTAATATTTCTGATGATTCGAATCTCCGCCGAAGCTTATAAATGACGTGAGTTTAATCTAACTAGAACTTTGTGGCATCATTTGAGTAAGAATGCTATGAGTAGCTAAAAGTGCTTTGATGTATGACTCCGAGCTAAGTTGGGGAGGTTGTTATTGATTAACTGATTGCACTGTCGTGTGCTGTGTTGGCTCTGTCTCTAGGTATGTTGGGAAATTTTGATAAAGGTTATGGTGTTTCGTAGATATGAAGAAATACTAGGATGTTGTGAACTTATGTTGGTAAAGAATGTTCGGTGTATAGAAAAGAAAGATAGCTAATTGTATCCGTATGTAATCATGATCTGCAGTGTCAGAGTTCTAATAAGGCACGAGTGGTTCTGTTCAATAAGACAGTTGAATTACAGCTGAATAAGGATGACTGACGCCCGAGAATTGTTTACGGTGTTCAAGATTTTACTTGTAACAGTCAAGTGTCTCAAAATTGTGCATGTGGCTAAAGATGGTGGTTTCGTTAGAAGAGATCGGTACTTGTGTTATATTATGTGAATGATGGGATTCTATGTAATCCGTATTGGAAGGTAATGATAACGAATTCAAATCGCAAGAGGTTCTTCAAAATAAAGTATTGTAGGATGTGATCCTTCCGGAAATATTGAGAGAGTATTCAGTGGCCTATATGTCTCAGACCGTGTGGTCTTATGTACGCGTCTCGTGTGGAATGAGTTCATGTGTTATGGTGCTACAGTAGTGGCTAATATTAAATCAAAGATGAATCAGAAAGGAAACTGGGTAAATGGAACAACTTGTTAATAAACCGAAGCGGTATGATAAAGAATACGACTAATTCCTGGTATGTGGTTGAAGTAATGAGTCTTGCGGATATTGTGCAATAAAGCTTTTGAGGGACTCAGTCCTGGCAGTTTAACTTATGCAATGTGATTGGGAGAAAGAGTTTATGATGTGTTTTAATGTGGTTTAAAAAATGAGTGTATTTCCTGTTGGTATGCAAAGCTTGGAATGTGTAATGAGTTTTCTCTATATGAGATCATAAAAGTCCTTGACTAGTTGAGTGCGTCGATGTTTGCGGCGTAGGAAAGGGATAAGAATTTCCATGTTATCTTAGTATGGTATACGCGATGTGTTATGGAAAGTTGATAATGGTATATTCTAGGTTTTGAGATCAGTTCATAATATATGGGAAGTCAATAAAATTATTGAGCAGCGCGGACAGCTGCAGGTGAATTAAGAATCGATCTTTCCGATGATTTAAGAAAATGGTACTGCTATTCTATTAACTTGGCAGGGAATATGATCCAAAAAGGACAAGGCAATGTAAACCGATGATATCCGGTGGTATGGTGGTATTCTCTTGTTGGATCGACTATAATAACTGAGTAATTGATGGCATAGTGAAATTTCTGATTGGCTGTCGTGGTATGAATGGACGCTTGATGTGCGTTATGTATATGTACAGTGGAGTACGGGATCAGGCATTGTGATTCATGTGTTATATATGTGTTGGAGACTTGAAGCTCTTGTTAGTCCGCCTATGCAGTGGTTGTATATCATGTGTATCAACACCGTTTTGTGATTATTAAAAATCGGAGGCTCTAGTGGCTTTCTCTCTTAACTTGATAAGACGAATTCAGACTATGATGCTTGATTGCTGACTAGTTGTCATGGGTCAGGTTGTCTAGACTAATGTGATATGGACTATGTCGGAAAATGGCACAAATTGCGTAGCAGAGAGCATCAGAGTATGCTCCAGCAAAGTATTTGTACCCAGGACCAGTGGACGGCTGGTAGGTATTGCTTTGTCAGTTGGACCTTAGTGGCGGATGTCAGGGAAGAGGTATCTACCATTGATTCAGTTCCAGTATTGAGAAACATTGTCAGATGCGTTTCATGTGGCCGAGCTTGAGGCTATATGTATATATATGTTTGTTATAATGAGAAAAATTCGACTCGATATGCATTTCCTTTGCAATATTTATGCGTGGATTGGGTGGCACACCGCCACGGGTATATCATTGGAGCGGGTTGCACGCCGCAACAGTATAATGTGAAAATAGAGTTAGTTATATATTACCTGGTATACAATACTTCCTCGCTTCTGAGGAAAAGACCGTTTTGAGTATCGCTTGGCGAGTGGCACATCGGTTGTGTCCTTTCGGGATTTAATAGCATACGTTAATTGTTTCACCGTGGGTGAGGTTGATTGCTTGGGTTCAAGACTTAGATCTGTGCGTGGCTAACCGTTTTGAGCTTGGTAGCTTGAGGTGCTTCATGAGTAATAGTGTTTGGATAGAATCACGAATCGTGGTAAGGCCACGTGATGTTATGACCTCTCGAGGAGGATTCGGGTACTCTATTTCTATAATGCGAGACGCGATCTCAGTTCTATGTTATGATGGCACAGAGGAATTGAATTGCAGCTCTTTTGCTGGAGACAGTTGTCAGGATTTGAGCTGTCATGATTCGAGTGTGTTCAGACGTTTCTATTGGAGCCTATGTTGTGTTCGTTGTGGATTAGGTCAGTGTTTAGGTGTCAAATCACCAGTGCGGTGTGTTATGATCGAAATGAGCGTTGGAGCAAATAGTGAGTGTGAGTATATGTGATTTCAGCTGGTTAGAAAGGTAATACCGAGATTTGGGTCCGAAATCTGTTGTGGTATCAGTTAAAAATGAAATGGATTCATGAATGGTTGACCTGAGAGATGGGTTTGATATATCGCGTGTTCGGTTGTCGTGGGCATGATATGAAGGTGTTGGAACAAGACTCTATCTAATGAAGAGGGTTTTTCAGTTGGTATTCGGTTATCATGGGAAATTGTGTGATTAGAGACTATTGTCTCGAGTGATCGGGTTGTTTGATACATCATATGATCTCACCCGGAGTAGTGAATATGGGTTATTGCAGTGGATTCGAGTGTATCGTGACAATAGGCATGGGATTTGCATTTGGCCTATGATTTCAGAAAGTGCAATGTGATTTATGGTTCAGATGGTCCGTGAAATTTTGACTATATGGTGTTTTCGGACTTATGTGAGATAGGGTGACGTATGATCGCCCGAGTATATGCTTGGTAAGGCCATTCAGCTATTAGGTTGCTTCTAGTACAACTCTGAGTCCGCTCGAGGACGAGCGTTTGTTTAAGTTGGGGAGAATGTAACGACCCGGCCCGTCGTTACGGGAATTTACCACTCCGTTATGTTGTAATTTCATGTTTCATGCTTTTATATTAGTGTTAGGGTCTATCGGGTGATTTAGGAGTGATTTGGATTGAAAATGAGGCATATAGCCTTTTTGAAGGAGACTTGAATAAGGAAAGTCAACCCGGAGTTGACTATTTGGTTAGAGGGCTCGGAATTGGATTCTGATGATTCGGTTAGTTCCGGAAGGTGATTTGTGACTTAGGGGAGCGATCGAAATTGAATTTGGAGGCCCGGTGTAGAAATAGGCTTGAATTGGCTAAGGTTGAATTTTGGCGAAATTCGAACGGTAGGTGAAATTCTGATCCGGGGGGTGGAATGGAATTCCGACAGTTGTAGTAGCTCCGTTAGGTGATTTCGGATGTGCCTGCAAAATTTCAGGTCATTCGGACGTCGTTTGGTCGGGTTTTTGATTGAATGTGTAATTCGGAAAGTTTTAAGGAATTTAGGCTTGAATTCGATGTGAATTATGGATTTTGATGTTGTTAGACGAGTTTTGAGGATTGGAACAAGTTCGAATAAGGTATTAGGGTGTGTTGGTGTGTTTGGATGAGGTCCCGGGGGCCTCGGGGTGTTTTCGGATGGTTAAACGGGAGAAAATCATGGAAAGGGCAGGTTGAAGTATTCTGGTTCTGTCATTTTCGCCCCTGCGGAAATGTGGGCGCGGAGGCGAGTCCGCAGGAGCGGACTGAGGAGCGCAGGAGCGCTTGGCATCGCAGAAGCGGAACCCTCTCCGCTGAAGCGGCATCGCTGGTGCGAGTCGGTGATCGCAGAAGCGGACTTGATGAAAAATGGGAAGGTCCGCAGAAGCGGATTCTTGACCGCCTGGGCGAGTCCGCAGGAGCGGACTCTTGTGCGCAGAAGCGGGAGTTTTCGCAGAAACGGAGGTTCAATCGCGGAAGCGGACGCACATAAGCGGTCCTTTTCTCGCAGAAGCGGAATTGGCCGGCTAGGCCTGGAACCGCTGAAGCGACCCTCTAGTCGCGGATACGGACTCGTAGGAGCGGAATTTTATTCGCAGAAGCGAAAATCGCTGTGAGTTAAGTGTATCAGAAGTTAGAAAAATTTCAGAAACATTTCACACATTTGGGTCTCGGCTTTAGAGGCGATTTGGGCGATTTTGAAGAGAAACTCAAGGGAAATCATGAGGTAATCAACTATGGACTTAAACTATGATTAGTATTGATAATATTATGCAATTATATCATGAAAATGGAGGAATTTGGGGTGATTCATGGAAGATTTAACCCTAGGCTTGAACTTTAGAAAATCAAGGTTTTGAATGGGCAAATGGAGTCCGAATTTGGTAAAATTGATATGCATAGACTCGTATCGAGATGAGGGTTCCGAATATGTGAATTTTGTAATTTTTCGACAAGCGTACCGAAAGTCGGGTTTTGACAACTTTGGGAATTTTGATGTAAATTGAGTTATATTGATTGGGTGTCGTCCCATTGGCCTAATTTGTTGTGTTTCTACTGTATTTGATCAGATTCTACGCGTGCGGAGCTTGATTCTCGTGGCAAGGGCATTGCGGAATAGTCGTCGCGCTGTATTGAGGTGAGTAATAGATGTGGGTGATGACCAGCGGGTTCGAAACCCCGGTATACCACTTTGTGACGCTGTATAGCGGCGAGACACGTCACACTCTTGAGAATGCGGGGTCGATCATGAACTGGAGACTATAGATTAGTCCGACCTGTTGATACTGTATTATTGGCTATTCTCGAGCCGTTGAACCTCCTTCTCGGACGGTTGAGTATATTGTGGGCTGTGAGCCAATTATTGGATCCCGCGAGGATCGTTATCATTGTCTTATCATATAGACATGCTAGTTTACTACTAGTCCGCAACTATTTTTGTTATTATGCTAATTCCAATCTCTGGAACTTGATATTACTGTTTTCCAACTGAAAAATGATAAAAGAGTTTTCAAAAACTACTTTTGAGCTTGCGAGGCTATATCTGCATATTAGCTGACTAGTAGTGGATCGGGCTGCACGCCGCAGCGAGATATATGTTGGATCGGACTGCACGCCGCAGGGATATCTCTATGAGATGTGCTGCCCCTCCGGAGTCTGAACCCCCACAGTGAGCACGGGTACCCAAAATTGGAGTCGGGCTACGCGCCGTAGCGGTCATATCATGCATTGCATTGCATTTAGCTACATCTGCTAGTTGTTATGCTATTTATTGGTATTTGTTGGTACAGGTACAGTGAATATTGATTCTGTGACAGGGTAGCTGATTATAGCTTTACATAGTGCTTTATTGCGGATTTCTTATCTGCGATGTCTTACCCTTGTTTATTACCACTGAGTCTGGCAGTACTCATTTTACTCCCTGCACCTTGTGTGCAGATCCAGGTACCTCTCAGCAGTGATCTAGTAGCTGTGCGAGGCGACATCTGTAGGATATACGAGGTAGCTGCAGAGTCCGCAGGACCCGATATTCCTTCTTACCGTCTTGATTTTGTATTGACTTTTCTTTCCGCACTTGGTATTTTTGTAAACCTTTATACACTTACGTTCAGTAGAGGCTCATGACTCTTGACCCTTCGGTCTATGGGAGTTAGTATATTTTGGGACTTGGTCTCCCCGCTGTTGGTATAAGTATTGTTGTTATTTCGTGAATTAATATGCCTAAATGGGCTAAAGTGAGCTTCTAGCTCCGTGGTTGATATTGATTGGTCAGGCTGGCTTAGCAATGTGCTGGGCGCCATCACGACCGGATTTGGGGTCGTGACAATTAGGCGGGCTATTAAATGTCACTCCGTAACTAATAATGAAGCGGAGTATGAAGCTGCGATTGCAGGTCTAGATTTGGCACAAAAACTTGGGATAAGTCAGATAGTGATCAAAAGTGATTCTCAGCTCGCGGTTAATCAAATGATGGGCACTTACACAGCTAGGGAAGCAAGGATGCAACAATACTTGGAAAAGGTAAGGGAATTGATAAAGCAGTTCCAGACCTGGAAGGTCATTCAGATACCAAAGGATGACAATGTTGAACCTGATGCCTTAACAAACCTTGAATCTGCAGCTGATATAGCAAACAATGCCGATGCCTCGATTATACATTTGTTTCACTCAGTTATCAAACCTGATAAGAACGAGGAAAATTTGGGACTGGAGAAATGAAATCTTTGCTTTTCTACAACACGGTATCGTGCCTGATGACAAGAAAAAAGCATATGCACTTCGTAAAAAGGCAGCTCATTAGTGTTTAAAGCAGGGTAATCGTTATCGAAAAATGTTTGGTGGCCCCTTAGCAAGATACCTTGGACCTTCTCAAACATAATATGTAATGAGAGAAATACATGAAGGGGATTGTGGAAACCACACATGAGGAAGATCACTGGTAAGAACATTAATCAAGGTAGGATATTACTGGCCCAAAATGGAAGAAGAAGCAGCGAGCTTTGTGGCTAAATGCGACAAATGCCAGAGATAAAGTAATAATATGCACCGACCTGCTGAGTTATCACATCCGATTATTGCACCATGGCTATTTATAAAATGGGGAATGGACATAGTAGGACCATTGCCTCAAGCTAAAGGATAGGTAAAATGCCTATCCGTACTTACTGACTATTTTACTAATTGGGTAGAGGCAGGAATATTTAAACAGGTATGGGAAAAAGAATTGAAGGACTTCATTTGGCATAACACCAATTGCCGGTTTGGTGTACCAAACGAAATTGTATGTGACAATGGTCCTCAATTTATTGGAACTCTGGTCACGGAATTTTTTAAGAGTTGGAAAATAAAAAGTATAACATCAACACCATGCCATCCAGTAGGGAATGGACCGGCTGAATCATAAAAACAAAGTTATCATTAATAACTTAAAAAAGCGATTGGAGGAATCAAAGGGTAATTGGCCCGAAGTGTTACCTGGAGTTCTGTGGGCATATAGTACAACAACGAAAACAAGTACATGCGAGACACCTTTTTCTTTGGTTATGGGGTTGTGGCACTAATCCCAGTTGAGATAGGAGAACCAAGCATGAGATTCTCGCAAGCAACGCAAGAATCCAATGACAAAGAGATGCAGGTCTCTAGATTTACTAGAAGGCATGAGAGAAGCAGCGTTAATACGAATGGCCACACAAAAGCAAGTGATTGAACGATATTACAACAGGAAAGCACATTTGAGATACTTCAAAATCGGGGACTTCGTGCTTAAAAAGTTTTTCCAATCTACAGAGGCAGCCAACACGGGTAAACTAAGCCCAACTTGGGAAGGACCCTACAGAATTCATAATATTATAGGAAAAAGAGCATATGAGTTGGAGACAATGGACGGGAAGATACTTCATTCGCATTGGAATGCAGTTCATTTGAAGAGATATTACTACTAAGGGAAAACGCATGGTCAGGTATCATTATGTTAGATTTTATTTTTTGAATTATTAAAAATTTGACTAACAATTTTAGATGATAGGCAAAACACTTACCCGTACTAAATGATGAATCACGACCTGTAAGGCAAAATGAAATACACTAAAATTCATGTCCTAGGGTTATAATAATTCTGATAGAAATATACATGGGTAAAGCAGTCTTCATCTATGATCATACTTCCAAGTCCCATACGTATTTTCGTTTCAAGAAAGGGATCAGGTGAATGTGTCACGACCTGGATTTTCCACCATCAGGATCGTGATGGCGCCTACTCGTGGTAGCTAGGCAAGCCAATTTACTTACCATCTTTCAATTAATGAAAACCATCTAGTTGTCAATTTATAACAAGAATAATAATAATAACGTTAAATGCGAAGTCTACTTCATAATTATGAATATAAATGTGAAATACTCAACATAAATCCTCTACCCAAGATGTGTAGTCATAAACTCACGAACTACTAAGAATAACTACACATAATGGTTTGAAAGAAAATATAACAACCGTCTGTCTCGAAACAGTGAGACTACAACAACAATGAAAAATATAAGAAGAGACGCCGGGCTTGCGAACGCCTGCAAGCTACCTCGGTCTCGTGAGTATGACAATCCTGCTAGTGAACTACTGCTGCTCAAAACCTGGAACTATGTAAAAATACACAGAAGTGTAGTATCAGCACAACCAACCCCATGTGTTGGTAAGTGCCCGACCTATCCCGGCGAAGTGGTGACAAGGCTAGGAGTAGACACTCACATAAACCTGTGCAATTCCATATACATATACACCAATTTAAGCAGTAAAAAGGGAAGGGACATGCTGGGGATACACCACAATCAAATATAGAAATTATCCGTAAAAAAGTATAACTGAACAATAATACCGAAAGTTTTCACATACGAACATAATACACCAGTCTATACTCTGTTGCGACGTGCAACCCTATCCTCAATATACTACGTGGTAGGCGAACCACATGATCCCATTTCATAATATGTATATTGGTGGACGGCGTGCCACACGGTCTCAATTTATAATATATAAGTGGTCGGCGTGCCACACGATCCCAATTCATAATAAGTAAGTGGTCGACATGCCACACGATCCCAATTTATAATACGTAAGTGGTCGGCGTGCCACGCGATTCCAATTTATAATATGTAAGTGGTCGGCGTGCCACACGATCCCAATTTATAATATATATATATATATATATATATATATATATATATATATATATATATATATATATATATATATAAGGTTGACGGCGTGCCACATGATCCATTTTTATTTCAACGCAATACACAACCAATCGGGGCAAGGGAATATCCCAAATATTACTAAGTCCCGGCAAGGGAGCAATAACAACAACAACAATACGGTCCCAGTCCCGGCAAGGGAAAAATAATACAACTTTCAACAAGGTCTCCGCAAGGGAGTAATCATAATTCCGTTCAATACTTTCATTTTCTACTCAACGGTAATTATCATTCGAGCCAACATTCCAAAACATTTATTTTTCATAGCTCATTCTCAGACTCTTCACATTCATAGCAATTTGTATATTAGCTTAGAAGAGTTCCAAATTATCATACAAACGTGTACAAATAAAGACCCACGGTCAAGCTAGACTCCGGTGTATAGATGCTCGTCACCACGCCTATACACCGCACTCGATCATTTAGAAATTAGCAAGTTATAATACTCTAATCATGTTCCCTCAAGCTAGGATAGATCAGACACTTACCTTAAAGCCTTGAAGTTCGCTTAACCTTCAACTATCGCTTTACCTCATATTTCAACCTCCAACTCGCTCAAATCTAATCGCAATTGGTTCAATTACTTTAATAAACACTATATGAATTGGTTTGAATGCATAAAAATAATTTTCCCAAAGTTTTACTCAAAAATTCCCAAAACACCCCCGAGCCCACGTGGTCGAAACTTGGGGTTTGTACCAAAATCTGGTTACCCATTCCCTCATGAGTTCAAATATATAATTTGTTTTGAAATCGGACCTCAAATCGAGGTCCAACTCCTAAATTTATGAAAAACCTAGGTTCTACCAGAAAACACCAATTTCAACCATGAAAATCTTTGATTTCAATGGAAAACAAGTTTAATAATGTCAAAAGTTGAAAGAATTGAGTGAAAATCGACTTACAAGTTACTAGAGATGAAGTTGCTCTTGAAAAATCGCCTATAGGGTTTTGGGTGTTGAAAGAATGGTGAAAAGTGACCAAATTTTGCCTAAGTATAAAAATAGTTGGGCCGCAGTTATGGAAAATGCGAACATATGTTCGCATTTACGAACTTGGCAGGCCTGGGATTTGCGACATAATAGTTTGCATTTGCGAACACTGTGCAGAAGTGGGGCCTTCACATTTGCGAAGAGGGTCTCGCATTTGCGAGCCCTACCCCTCCGCATTTGCGGTGAGTTGCTTCGCATTTCCGATGACTGCCAGTCTCCCCTTAGCTCGCATTTGTGATTGGGGATTCGCAATTGCGATGTCGCATTTGCGATACATATCTTCACATTTGCGAAGATACCAGCTGTATTTTTATTCCACAAACGCACTCGTGACCTATCCAAAATTCACCCGAGCCCTCGGGGCTCTAAATCAAACATGCACACAACCTCAAAAACATACTACGAACTTGCTCACACGATCAAATCGCCAATATAACATCGTTTTCATATAATCAAGCCTCAATTCATGATTTCTTCTTTTAAACTTCATAAACTTTCAAACTTGGGACTCATAGTTTAAAACACGTCAAACGACGTCTGATTTCCATCAAACTTTGCAGAAAGTGCTTAAACAATATATAAGACTTGTACCGGGCTTCAGAACCAAAATACGAGCCTGATACCATAGTCTGTTAATCAATTTTTATTTTTATTTTCCTTAATAATTTTAGAATAACAATTTTACAGAAAAATTCATATCTCGGGCTTTAGGCCTCGGAATTCGACTCCGGGCACATGCCCGAGTCCCATATTTTCCTATGGACCTTCCGGGACCGTAAGAACCCGGGTCCGGGTCTGTTTACCTAAAAATATTGAACAAGGTCAACTATCAAGTGCTCGAGGCTTCATACTTCAACACTCAAACACTTGGGGGACTACATAGAATATATACAGTCACGTGTATATAAAAGGAAAGAAGATTGAGTAAAATCAAGCCTAAGAGAAGTCAAGTATGTAGTGGAAGTTAACGAGAACAATGGCATTCTTCATAGTATTCTTCCCATGATAACAATGGAGTCACCTATGCAACCCTTCCTAGTGTTTTGAAGTTAAGGGAGATCTACTATACTTCATAAACAGTTTGGGGGAAGACTATATACTAAAATGGGTTATAAGAAAAAACCACGTATCTATTGTTCTACTTTTTGTAAATATGTTACAAGAAAAATAGTTACGTTAAAGTTATAGATGTAATTCAAATACATGTAAATAATGATCACGACTTGTCAAAGTTCAGAAATAGAAACTT
This sequence comes from Nicotiana noctiflora, assembly GCA_032618575.1. Lineage (NCBI taxonomy): Eukaryota > Viridiplantae > Streptophyta > Magnoliopsida > Solanales > Solanaceae > Nicotiana > Nicotiana noctiflora. Next base: position 19,038 of record JASVEL010010064.1, read on the forward strand.
GTTCAAGTTACTTCAGATAAACATGTGTGTTCCTATTTCTTGTAGCGTATAAAAAATACGATTATGAAGTTGAGACGTCTTCTTCATCAAGTGTCAAAGTATAAAAGGGCCCTTTTTATAAAACTCATATTATTTAATCATGAGGATAAAGAAAGCATTTTCAGAAAATAAAAATGCAAATCTATTATTTAAGTCCTTAAAAATAAAAGGCACTAATAAAATAGATAGAAGTTTAAAGATGAACTTCTTAAAATTTTAAAACTAAAAACCAAGTATAAACTTGGTCATTGAAATTGTTCATACAAAAAGTGCCCCTTAAACATAGCTTGGGAATTAAATTCTTAAACTTCTAGCCAGGAGTTTAACCACAAAAAATTATCACAAAAAACCAAAAACTTTGAACACGGATTTCCAGATCGGCACCTGCAAAAAGGGAAATTTCAAATTATAAAAACCATTTAAGAGGAAGGAACTGAAGAAAGATCATCAATGAACTCAATTGTAATTGCATCATGAGCAGCTAAGGATTGATCTTCAGTCATAGTAGTGGCAGTACCCACGGGCAAAACGTTAACCTGGCTAACAATAATATGTGTGGATGAACTTAAGGAAAATGCAGCACCTGTGGCAATCTCAACATACACAGGGACTTCAGATGCAGCAGACATGGGGACTTCAGAAGCTTCAGTTACGGAGTTTCAACCAAAGGAGTTTCAATTATGAGAGGACCAGTATCAGGAGATGAAAAGTATTATGGTTGCTGTGTTCGCTCAATGGTTTCATTCACCTTAGCCAATTCGGATTCAAGGTCGAAATTTTCTTGGATCATGTCTACCAAGGTATCACGCTGAGATTTTAGAAAAGTCCAACTCACTTCAATATTGGATGACTCCTCGAGAAGTTCATATTCTTTCTCCCAGGCAGTAACCTCACTCTTAAGTTCCTCATTCTTAAGTAAAACTTAATCATAAGATAATTGTACTGAGGAGTGAGAATTTTCCAAGTCGTGGATCTTTTCTGCAGAGGCTCGCAATTCTTGTTGTACTCGAGAAAGCTCTTGTGCTACCTCTCATGCATGCATTTCCTTTTGAGTCAACAAAGCTTTTAAGGCTCTATTCTCCCCAGTAACCTTGGACAACTGCTCCAAAAAGGAAGATTCAAGAAGTTTTTTTTTCCTTCTTAGACTGGTCTGAATCAACCTTAAGCATTGCCAATTCAGAGGTTATAACTTGAACTTGTTTTTCCAGGGAACTTTTTCCTTTCTCTAAAATTTCCATATCAATATGTAAGCTCTCAAACTGGCCCTTCCAATTGTTGGCCTCCAATTGACAGTCACGAGCAACTTCTTCTGCGTCATGAGCAGTCTTCTCTAGGTCACGAGCTAGATTCTCCAAAAGAGGAACTCGATTCATAAGTTCATGTCACGCCCCAAATCGAGGGACATGACCGGCGCCTGACCGGGTTGCCCCAGTCAAGCGGACCTAGGTGCCTTTCATTCCCACGCGTTAACCCTGTGTTGATTGTTTCTCATTAACCAAATATTTTACCAATAATGAGTGATTTCATAATGCATAAACATAACCATGTGATTGATTCATTAACAAGTTTGCAATTTTTTTCAACGCCCGACATAACATAATATATACATAATACTAGAGTCCCACAGTTTACATGTCTACAGAGCCTCTAGGATACAAAAGGGAAATACAATACTTGCCGGTAACAAGGCTCCGGCTATACCTTACAAAACCAAAATGAAATCTAAACCGAGTGGCATGAACCACACAAGGCCCGAGGAAGAAAGGGGCTCACCAAAACGGGCAGTGGAAGGAGAAGGATACTACTGCCGATGAGCTGAAGTGCCTGCTACTGATCCACCTACAATCATAACATGAATGTAGCGTCCCCGGCAAAAGGGACGTCAGTACACTTGAATTGTACTGGTATGTATGGACAAACTTTGTCCCAAGTAAACTCAAGCCATTAAATTACATTAAAACTAATCAAGCCAGCCAACCATGTTTTCCACCTTTTTCTCATTTCAGATAAGCCTCAACATAAGCACATTCAAGGTCAACAAATAGAACAACGACCAATTAACAACATAAATTGCAAGTAGTCAAACATAGGGGCAATCAGTGCCTCCCCAGGTTGCAAACTCTCCTGCTGTCTCCTTTCACAATTTCACATCATTGATTTTTGTATCAATTTTCAATAGCGATTTCGATCGCTTTCCATCCTTATTGCCCCTGACCACCCTTATTACCTCAGCCACCCTTATCACCCCAACCCACACCTTATTTCCCCACATTGCGGCGCGCAACACGACCCCGCTTTACAGTTGAAAACACAACAATTTCAAACAGGAGATAAGGTACTACACACAATTTCAACAAGTTCAAATAAGCAACTTACACATTGGTTCATGTTCTCAATTTCTTCTCAAGCCAATATCAAAACCAAGTTACAAGTATTCCAAAATCGAAAATGCCCACATAATCATGTTCAACAATTTACCACAATTAAGGTGTTTCAAATTCCTTCCACAATAAGCCAAATATGCCATCACAATGGTTGTTCCCAATTCTTTACCAATTTCGATTACCTTTTTATATTTCAATTCATATTTCATACCACACCACACGTAGTTCAACATCAATCAAATGCTCAACAAGGAAATCAAAGAATTACTTAAAATTTCTCAATTTGACACATGCCAAAACAATTCGCACACATTTGGGCGATTTTACAAGAATCAAAATTAGCCATACATACTTGGTGATGAGTTTTCTTCCGTTAACTTCCTACTTTATGCTTACCCACGCTATCTTACTCTTGCCAACCTTGTTCTTGAAGACTCTTACTTCTACTCACTTCTTTTTACTAAAAATCAAGTTCAATAATCATGCATGAGTGTAAAAATTCTATTTTTAAAAGCTATTATATGCAAACCTCTCTTTACCCAATTAAAACTGAAAATCAAAGAAAATAGTTAGGGTTTTTACCTTGAAAAGATTGGGGATGTTGAATCTTTGCCCTAGAATCCTTGGAATTAAGATGGTTGGAACAATCTTTGAAGATGAAAGATTTCTCTCTCTAAAAACCCTCTCTTCTCTCTCTAATTTTGGTAAGATGATATGATAAAATGAAGAAGAAGTGTGTTATATTAAAGAAGAGATCGGGTCAAAATGTTACAAAAATATGGGCCGGGGTCAATTATGCGGTGCACTATGCGACCGCAGAATCAACATGCGGTTCGCATAGTGACCGCAGAATTGCCCCAAATTTTACACAGGTTCTGTTAAGGAATGCGGCCAAAATGCGGTCCGCATGTTTGATCTGCGGTCGCAAAGTGCACCGCAGATTTGACATGCGATCGCATATCGACCGCACTTTTGACACGATTTTTGGGAAACTCTCTGGAACATTTTGCGGCAAGAATGCGGTCCGTATGTCAGGTTTGCGGTCGCATTCTTGACCGCATATTTGACATTTTTTTGGAAAAATTAATTCTCTACATTTTTTAAACTTAAATCACTACCAAGGGTCCGAACCGCGGCTCGCAAGCTCGCCGCGAAGAATTCTACGCATTCCTAACACATTTATTCGGACCATGACACCATACTACTAGGTTTTATGCACAAATATTTTACGGGGCCTTATAGTTCAGTACCAATGAGGTTGGCCCGTTCATATAAATATTAAAAAAAAAAGATAAGGTTAAGGCTCCCACAGCAAAAGTCTCGATAAAACAATAAACTAAAGAATACCTTCAAACTGGCATGAACAATGTCATTCAAAAGAGTCATATTACTATGACTCTCAAGTTTAGCTTTCTCAATAGGGCCAATCAAAGGTACGAGCCATGTGTCAGCTTGCCCAACCTTCCTTAAAAGACTGCTATTAGCAAGAACTTCAATGGTCACGCTCCTCGTAGCGGAATATCTACTTGAGGAACCCACTTCTGCGTGATGAACTATGTGAGGAGAAATTATTGAACGAGGGACAGTAGAGGAAGGCATGCAAGTAATAGATGATGGAGGTAAAGAAACAATCACAAGAACGATAAAGGTAGAGGAAGATAGAGGAAGCTCATCTAGAACCGGTCCTAAAGGGCCACTACTAAAGTCACCAATAAAAAGCTGGTTTATTGAATTAAGAGTGTCAGACGGAGGAGAGATGTCATCATCATGAATGATCACCTGAGAAACAACAGGCTCGGAAAGGATCAATCTCATCTTTAGAGACAATACGTCTCTTGGATCGTGGTCTCGTTATCAGTGAACCCTCATAATCTCCTTTGGAATCATCTTCTAAGATCAATTTTCTTTTCTCAGATCTCGGAGCTATATATTGATCCGCAGATCCCAATAATATATCTTGCTCACAAGATGCCAAAACAACCTCGAGAACAACTTTTTGAGTGGCAAAACCTAAGAAAAAGAAGGTTAAAAGCCATGACGACAGGATAATTTAACATAGATAAGGTAGAAGACAATAATTCACACCATGAGTTTTTGGTTTCCAACCATAATGACTGGAGAGGCTTTTCCAAGTTCTACCTTCCATTGGAGCAACTTTCAATAACTTTTCTACCCAATCACGGATATTTGATACAGATTCAACAATACCCATGGTTGTTGAGAAGAAAAACAAGCAACATAATGAAAAATAAGTAAAGATAAAAATAAAAAGGCACGGGCGTATTTAATACTTACGTGCAATATTCCACTTTCCAGGGAAATGGATGTTCTTTTCACCAACTAAACCCACAGTGGGAGCAGCAACATACTGACCATACCAGCCGTAGTCTTTATCGTCTTCAGGATTCACCAAGACCCTTTTACTCATAGCTGTTAAATAGAATACACCGTTTCGGAAAAACCTAGGGGAATAAAGGTGAATTAAGTGGGGAAAGTAAATTCCACATCTGCTCTTTTAGCCAGATGCCTCAAGCGGGAAACAACTCGTCACACTGTTGGTCTAATTTGACCCAAGCACACATCGAAAAAATGACAAAAGTCTAGAATGACCGGATCAATGACCAGTTTAAACCCTAGAGTGAAAGGGTAGGTGTAAATAAAGGAATGGCCTATTAAGTAAGAGGTAATTCTTTGATTTGGATTGGGGATGATAATAGAAAAATCTTCAGCCCAATGACATTCCTTTCATACTGCAGGTGCTAAAACACTTGTAATTTAAGTGAGATAGGGATCAACATGGTATAACGAGGCAACTTGAGTTTTTAAAGATTCTCCGTCGTGATAAAATGAAAATTCAGTGGGAATTATTTCATTCACCAAGGGTTCACGCAGTGGCTCAGAAGAATCTCTATCTCGAGAAGAGCTCCTCTGAGAGTGCGAACCCAGTCCTAGAAGAAGGGACAAAACTAGAAGGGGGAGTTGAAGTGCTACCACGAACAGAACCTAAGTTGCGTAATCTACCTCTTCTTTTATGCCTTATCGGAACATTAGAGAAATTATTCAGAATAGGAGTTTTTTCTGGAGTTAGAACTTGAATAAGCCATGGATACAAATGTTGAAGCAAAGCAAGAAATAATTCGAAGTGTAAAAGTGTTCAATACGCTTTATGAAGAACACGACAAAAATATGGGCTATATTTATATTACTGGAAAAAAGTACGATGATGAAGGAACCACAATGATGATAACTGATACTTTATGAAAAATGAAGCCGAAAAGAAAGCCTAAAAAAGTGCTGCAAAATGGTGTAGCCAATGAGAAAGTGACACATGTCTAGTGCATTAAAATGAAGTGACAGTTGAAGCGTCAACTTTATCAGAGTATTAATGGTGACAAAAATTCTCCTTTAACGAATCACATTTCCTAAGTATTCAAACTGATGAATAAATAGAAACTGGGAGGACTATATGTATTAGGGAAAATTGTATGCATAAATGAATGTTGACGTATCATGTCACGTGGGATAAACAATAGGTTATAATTCTTATAAGAATTATAAACTGGCATGAACAAAATGGGAGGTACGAGATAGAAAGAGATACGAGACAAAAAGACAAAAAGACAAAAAAGGGAGGTACGAGATAGAAAGAGGTACGAGATAAGAGGCTCAACAACCCCGTACCTATTTGAAGTTAATTACATACGAGCAACGCGAAGAATAATGAACCAAGCTAAATAAGAGGGTAGAAATACAGCATTTCAAGAGTAATAAATGTTGCAACAGTTAAAGAAAATTCTTATTCAATGTAATGATTATGTAACGTAGCATTTAATATCATTAATTATTCATAATAGCCTCATTATGAGTTAGATGTAACGGACATTCCTTAAGATTCCCAAAAGGATTTATAAAAGGGAAAATATGTAATCAATTGAAACACAAGTTACTATTGAAATACACTTTGATTTACTAGCTTACACATTTGAGTACTTCGAAATTATCTTATTTATTTACTTTTTTGATTATCAGTAACCCGATTCTTCTAAATTCTAACTTTGACTAAAAAGTTTATTTTTTGGTTAAACAATATAGCGCCACAATACCTGACACTATATTTAACAGTACAGTTACCGTTAATATATAACAGCAAGTAATGTGACATTATATATAAAAGAGAAAATACATAAATTGCCCATCAAACTTGTTCGGAAAAGTCATTTACACACCTTAACTTTACGGGCGACCTGGGTCCCCCCTATTCTTGTTTGGGGTGAATTTAAGACCACCCTAAATAGTGACGTGACAAAGGCAATAATTTCACCCTCCAAACTCACACGTAAGAGGGAAAGAATTTTACTGTGCGTCCCTTTTTCTTTTACTTCTTCTTTTCTTATTTTTTTTCTCTCTTTTTGTTTTCTCTCTCCACCTTTTCTTCTTCCTCTCACCATTTTCCTTTTCCCATCCAAGACACTACTGTGTTTTCTATAAATTAGTGTTTTTTGATATGGAAATCAAAGTTAGGAGTTTGATTTGTTTTTTCGAATTTTCAATAAATTTGTTTTTTGAATATAGATAATTTTTTTATTGGTTGTAACCTGCAATTAATCAACAAGAGTTTGTTAGTGGTAGACCAGTTACATTTGTGGTTGTAGCGCAATTATATTAATGGAAATCATATCAACAGACAATTAGCTCTAAGATTGAACAAATTGGTTCATGGCTGGGTTACTTTTTCAAATTAACTATTGACTTTTTAGCTTCTGTTCCTTCTTGCTTCAATGCCCCGAAACGTATTGCTGGTACAATAATTACAATCATCATCTTTAATAGATATCTAGCATACAACATCCAACATCCATTAATGTGAAGATTGTCGAACTGCACAAGTGACCGCTTGTGCCCACTAGCGCAACCTTGCCTTCACTATCCGAGGATTATCTCCTTGATCGACAATGGTATAGGGACTGCAGGGAGGAGCGAGTAAATCGTAATCGGAGATGACCGTCGATAAAGAAGAAGTCTTTGAGAGGGTGTCGGCATATTGTTTATTAACAACGTAAAAAAGGCCAAGCCGGAAAAGTATCAGACAATCGTTGATCCATTTCAGGCGAGTCAAATCCAAACCCTAACTCAATGGTGGGGGAGCTCCGATGGCTCGGGCAAAAGGTGAAGAATTGGGAAAAGAAAGCTGAATATAAGAGAACGAGGAGAGGGGCGGAAGAGAGAAGAAAAAAATCACAATTGACTTTTGGTGAAAGGACAAAATAGTCCCTCACATAAATGGGTGAAAGGACAAAACAGTCCCTCAAAACGAAATAATTAAATAAGTGAAATAAATAAATAAAGCAGATATTGACACGTGGCGCGCATGTACTATACATCCCACCACAAGACTGACTAAGTGTTATCAATGGGGTATTAAATTTACCCCAAATAAGAATAAAGGGACATAGGTCGCCCGTAAAGTTAAGGTGTGTAAATGACTTTTTCGAACAAGTTTGAAGGGTAATTTATGTATTGTCTCTATATAAAAATATCACTATTTTTTCCCATCTATTTGTATCAGTTTGAGTCCAAAGGAACCTTATTTTGGTTCCGGACCCTAATTTTGTCCCCTTTTCCCTCGCGTACTCGTCCCCCTTCCCGCCTCTTCCCCAAAATTAAGAAACGTAACTCGTAACTTTTTTAATTTTCCCTCACGTACTCGCCCCCCTTCCCCCTCCCCTTCTCCCCCCCACCCCCAAGCCATGACTCAACTCCACCAACCAAAGACTTAGCGCAGAAAATATAAGAAAAATAACTGAAGAGGAGTGAGAATGAGCAAAATAGCTCCATAATCCTTTTTTTCTTTTCAAAATTGTTTTAAATTGGTTAAAACAGGGTTTTAATTTATCACTTTCTCTTCACCTGTGTACACTTCTGAGTTATTTTCGACAAACCTTAGTATTCTCTTTGTTGTTCTATTTAAAACCTAGATTTTGTTTATTTTACAAAATCTTGGTTATTTTGTTTGAAAACTGGGCGGAGAAAAACGTGTGACAATTTGGGATTGAAGAAATTGAGGAAATTCGATTCACGGGTCAATGGGCATGATGGTTGATCCGGAGAGAGTGATATTCGATATAAGCTCTGACGAAGAAGTGGGTGGCGACGGCGGAGGGAGTGATGACTATTCGTGGATAATGGAGCTTTTGAATGAAGGGGATGGATGCAAAAAGGACGATTCTTCTGACGATGTGGTGGTAGTGGGGGAAGTTATTATGAACTCATCGAAGCAAAATTTGAAGTCTGTAAGTAATGCTACTGCTAAGCCTGACGATGATGACGATGATGATTGTGTGGTTTTGGAGGAAGACCTAGATAACCCTGTTGAAGTTGAGAATGAGAGAGGTGGTGATGATTCTGATGATTTGCTTGTAGTTAGCGAAAAGGGTCAGGTAATTTTTTTTATTTTTTATTTTTTGCAAAGATAGCACCTTTTTTTTTGTTGTTGTTGATATTTTCCCAATTGATGTTTTTTTTTTCGTTTTTGCTTGCTTAGTTGCTTCGTGTAGTGTTATGACTTAGTGCTGGCAAGTTCTAGTTTAGTTACAAAATGGCAAAGGAAATAAAATATAAAAGAAGATGGAAAGATTATGACTGTATTGTTCCAAAAGAGCTGATATATCTGATTTTACAGTTAGAATTTTTTGCTATTAGCTTCTAACATTTGCCGGAAATTTATTTTGGTGATATGGAAGAATCCTCTAATTTGTGAATGAACAGAAAAAGAAATTTCTCCATCTAAAACCCTATTGAAGTTTACTAGCTTTCAAACACATAAAGATCTTAAATTGAGATACCTCCTTATACATATGTCATAAAAAGGCCACAACGAAAGGCGTAAAAGTAGAAAACGGGGGACGACGGGTCACTAGGCGGAGAAAATGAGTGGGTAGCTTCATCATCTTGCCTAAGTAATAAAAGACTGGTTAAGGGTTGTGCTTATTAAATAAAAGACTTGTTATGGGACGTGAAACAAGAAAGAGAAACTAGAGTGAAAGAGAGAAATCTAGAGTACTCTTTCTCAAGTTAGAGTGTAAAAATATAGGCTCCAAGTTTGGGCATCTGTGTTCGATTCTTGGACCTCGGGGTGCTTTGGTAAACATGTCTACAAACTGATCATTTGAAATAATAAAATTGGTAGAGATAATCTTAGAGTAGTATTTTCTTACGTATAAAATGACAATTGATCGCAATGTGTTTTAGTTCTTTGGGAATTACTGAATTATACACAATGCACATTGCAGTTTGATTGTCACAAAACATTTCCTTTTCCTTAATTTTTCAAATTTTAACTCGAGTAACTGGTCGACCACCTAATTTCACATATTTCCAAGGTCATAGTTCTTCTATACTTTGCTTTGAACCACATTTTACATCTTACTTCTTCAATAGGTTTGCGTTCCGCCATTTAATATGGTGTAGCTGCACATGGACCACCTGTCAGATAGAGATCCGACCTATCTCCCATTTGCATAATAGAAAATTTTGTTGGTTCCTTGATCATTGTATAAAAGTATATGGAAGGATTCATACCCCAACATCATGTGACTATCATTTAGGATCTTGTGGAAATTGACCAAGGACACTGACTTCAGATGAAATATCCGGGCAATAATATGATTTCCCTACTAATTACTTATGGTGTTCTGGTTCTGATACGGGCTTCCATGTTCCTGAAGTGTGCTCATTGATCGTCAGTTAGTCATACTAGTTTTATCCAAAATCTAGGGCAAGAGATGAATATGTTCTAGTTGGACTGAACAACGTCTATGCTGAGACAAAATTTAAGCCTCCTAATTTCTTGGTTTGAAAACGATTACAGAGCTGACTCTTTAGCGCCTCAATCTCTTTTTGTTCATCTCTAGCTCTAACAACCATATACGACAAGGTATAGACTCAAACCCTGTGCATAATGTCAACAGAAATGAAATGATCCTGTTTACTAAGGACAAATCCAGATTGATGACTGCAGAATTGAAGTGTCCAAACTATGCTCGTGAAGATTGTGGCAAACCATAAAGATGATCGACGAAGTTGACATGCCAAACCAGACTATCTTAAACAACAACAAAATGTGTTTGTTCATTTATAGACTTCTTCCTCTAACCACCATGCATGTTTGCTATCAAGTTGATAAACATGCTAATGTCTCATGACAACCACAGATACAAATGCTCATAGATACAATCTTAGCAACGGGATGGAAATAGACATCATCCCATCCATAAACTTGAGTGTATTCTTCGTTCATAAGATTAACCTTGAGCTAATCAACTTGTCCATTTGGCCTAATATGTACGTGTTACCAGTGATAGCCATGTTCAGCCGGTAATGGTACTAATTCAAAGACTTATTCGCATATAAAGCAGGTGTTTTATCAACAACTTACATCATAAAAAAGGCAGGTGTTTTATCAATCATCACATGTTTCCATTTGGGCACTTGTAAACCTAAAAATAGATGAAGAAGATAACGATGGAAGCTTAAGAAGATATAAGTGGGGAGAGGTCATTTTTTATTTTTTTTTACCTTATCAAAAATAAAGTGGGGAGAGGGTTATGAGCGGAGCAAATACTTTTCTTACAGCATAAAGAAATAATATGTCAGCGCAGTCTTTGTTGAAATAGGCACCGATAAAGACACTACAAGATCGATCCTTGCGCCATGCAAACCAAAACCTGATATTTAAGTAGAGAAGGGTAGAGCGGCAGACCCATCATCCCCAAATTCTGAGGGTTGCGGTTGATCTTAAGGGTTGGATGAATTTCTCGGTCATCTAAAATTAAAATAAAAACTAATTTGACACTAACTTGACTCAGAATCCATTCATTAGTATGAACAAGTTCAAATCGATGTGCACAGTTATTAATTCATCTGAGAGAGGATGTATTTTTTCCCCTTCAAGCTGGCAAGTCTCACTATAAGAGACATTCATTGAAGTTTTGAAAGATGTGAATGTCCACGACTATGGATAAGTAGAGGAGGGAACATTAGTGGCTGCGCATGGAAGATGAACTAGCACAGAGGAGTAAAGCCCTTGTCCACTCACGCCTCCATGTCATCCCTTGTTCCTGTACAAGAACATATATATTGCTAAATTGATAGAACAATCAAAGTTTTTGGCAAGTTTACTGATTTTAGAGTTTTAGGCTTCTGAATAAAAAAATCTAGTAGGATGAGACAAAGAGTTGGTGAGGCAAGAGACTTGAGTTGAGTTGTTTGTGCCACATAGGTGATTGATGACTCCTTAGCTGCGCTAAGTTTAGGAACTTAACTTAATTAACACTAGTAATCATGGTGGTTTGATTCCTTAAAGGATTTTGATTTTCTATTTGGACCACAGTTGCAGCACCAGAAGATAACACCATATGTAGAACGTGTGATTTTGACATTTCCTCTACCGAAGTGGGTGCAGTTAAATGGATTCCCTTAAGGATGGGGTCCTTAATCTCGATAAGAAGCTTCTATCATTTATCTGGTGGGAAGTCAGGTCAGAGGTTTCCATAATGCTGGCTCAAGCCTCAGTGACTTTAAGGTTTATGCTTCAAAGAGATAAGATCAGAACGGACAGATAAAGAACATATACCATGGAATGTTTATCATGTTACTTCTTCCATTTATATATTTGGCAGTGAATGCCTGAATGTCATTGATTAATTGAACTGCACCCTTACCAGTTTATTATTCCCGGTATGTGTGGACATATCATCATCTCTCTAGTTGAACCCTGGAAATTCATAAAGGACATTGTGATACTGTTGGATTTCACTTATATACAACATTTTGTAATATTCCAACCCCTGTAATGAGGAAATTGTATACAAGGTAGGCACCTTACATCAGTTAGGATTTTGTCCACTCTTGCCATCTCTCTCTCCTATAAACTGTGTTTCTTACAAAAAGTCAAACATTGAAGCTTGCTTAACTTTTAAATGTACCATTTCCATGTAAGTTCCCTTAGCAAGTGAACTGACTGAGTGATAGTAGTCTCCCGATCACGTTAGCTAGATGGGTGAATCAGAGCATACCATGGAATTACGTGATTCGATGAATAACTTTATTTTAGATTCCGTCCCCCCCTTCCCTTTTTCCCTCCTCTCTCCCTCCCTCCATACAATGATTACATATTGATATTTACAAAGTATGACAAAGGACATTTTTAACAAGGTAACCTTAAATCAATTCGGGTTTTGACTGCCAAACCTCTCGACTTATTTTCTTGCTCGATATGAATTATGTGGATAAGGTCACATCCCATGCCCCTGTTCGGCAATTTTTCCATTCTGGAGATGAGATTGTCTGCACCTTTATCTTAGTAAGCTAACCTATGTAATTTGGGGAGTGACCAATACATAAGTCATGTCTTACCTTGTCCCTCTATCGAGATTGCTTAACTTGTAGCCGATACTGAATAGTTGTTTATGCAATAGTTCACCTGCATGGTCTTCCACAAGATCAAGGCTGGCTGTGTCCACTATGAGCATGCACAAAGACACATTGACGACTTATTCAATGGCTAATGCACTTAAAGTAATCAGCAACATTGCAATTTTCTGCGGAGTAAGAAGTGCTGAATGGAAAATTCTCCTTGTTTGTTCCATGTACACTTTTACAAAATTTATTTTTACAATTGTCCAATATATGACTTACATTCTTTTGCTTGGGAGTTTGGAGGTGTTCTTCTGCCATTGATTTCTTCTGCTGGTCTTACTTTTTCCATATTGCCTGCAGAGATTATCCACATCCACGACATCTTTGTGCTAAATTTCCCTTTGGTTCTACTCCACATGAAAGTCATTGTGATCAGGTAATTATTCCTTTGTTTGAAGTACATTTTTTGTGCAAAAATTTGTGATCTTGATCACTATTCTCTTAATTTTAGTGCCATTGTTACGTTTGTGACACACTTGCTCCATGTGTCTACTGGTGCACTGCTGTTGTCCATTGTCATGCTACTGACAAGGAGAAGTATTGGAAATCACAGAGACAAAGCACAAGGAAATTTGATATAGCGCTTTTGTCGGTCCCTCCATGCCCTAATACTTCAGTATCTGTTCACCCATATGTATCTAACCAAGCTTCGGGTTTGGCTTGGAGATCACCTAATTATCCGCCATAGAACCAAAGAATTAGGCAAGCCCTAATTCGTCCTTGTTCTATGTCAAGCAGTTCTGGGTTACCGAATTTAGCGAGACAGCAACATACTGATCTTAGAGACCAATTTCATAGCCATGTTGTCTCCCAACAGTTGCGCAATGCAAGCATTAACATTAGTCCAAGGGACAAAAGGCACAATGTTAGTCACACGGGTCCCTAGTTTTTAACTATCCGAACAGCGTTCAAAAGGGCAGGGTCATCTGGACAGGCTTTGGCAACTGGTAGATCGGGGTATAATTCATCCAGTGCTAGTTTTGTGCCTTAATTTGGTGGAACTCATTCTTCAGTGGCTAGGTGGCAAGAGCATTATGGCAGGGTGCCTGTAGGCTCGAATAAATATCTTGCTTCGTCCCAGCCCCATGCTGGTATACTTGGTGCTAGTTCTGTTTCTTGCCAACTTCAACTAAATAAACTACATAAGCACCCAGGTCTTGCACGTGCCTCTGTAAATTATGTACCAACGGAACCAGAGATACGCTCTCAGCCCAATGCTGAGATACGTGGTGCTAATGGTGTTTCTTCCCAACATCGATTACATGGGCAGCCTGCTCTGGTGGGTGTATCTGCAAATTATGCACCAACGGAGCCTGCGATACCGTCTCAGCCCAGTGCTGGCATAGCTGGTGCTAATCCTGTTTTTGTCCAACCTCAATTACCTAGGCAGCCTAGTCTTGTTGGTCTATCTGCAAATTATGCACTGATGGAACCTGAGATATCCTCCCAGCCCAGTGCTGGCATGCTTGGTGCTAATGCTGTTTTATTCCAACCTCAATTACCTAGGCAGTCTAGGTTTGTGGATGCATCTGCAAATTATGCACCAATGGAACCTCAGATACCCTCTCAGCCACAAGTTAGTGTATGTGAAAATTCGGCGTCTTCGGAAGCTCCAGCATTCTCTCTACCCTATGCTAATTCATCACCTTCTCAACATCACTTATCTACACTTCCTAGTGTTCTAAGTGAATTTGAAAGTCTTATTTCATCTGAAAATGCAGTATCCTCCCAGTCAGTGGATAATATGTACAATAACCCATTATCATCTGAAGCCCAAATGTTCTCTCAACTGTATGCAGCCGTAAACTCTACAAACAATTTGCCTCAGCAATCTTCAGTGTCCCAGTTGTCCAATCAGCCAGATGATGGAACCTCATCTAGAAGTTCAATCCCCTGCAATGACCTTCCCCTGCTTGGACAGGAAGCGCCTCCGGAAGCAGGCACGAGAACACTTCTGCTTGCTAACCTAAACTATGTTGACAACAAATTTCATCATCTAATAGCCAAAGTACTTCGCAACATGGATATCAAGGCGAAAATGCTTTTGTTCTAAATTTCGAAGATTTTGACTTTGGTTGGGAAACACATGTTAGCCAAAGTAGCAATTTGGGTAAGGTATATAATCTTAACCCTGGAAAGTCAACGGAAGTAAGCAGATTTTCTCAGTTAATTGAAAGCACACCCGATTTGGACGTTCAGTATGATGATTGATTATTTTCTGGACCTTCAGAGGCACCAGTTTCCACAGGATTCAACATATTGTCCCCTGAAGTTCCTCCTGTAGATTCTGGATTATTTGTTGACTTTAAAATGTTGGAGCAATTCTTGATGAAATACGGCCTTTTCGTTCCTTCAAAGTTTTTTGAAAACAAAGTTTGAAATGCTTCTCCCTCTAAGGGGAGAAGAGTACATATGGTTTAAAGAGGTAGGGTTAACGGGTTAAATATTCTTTTGGTGTAAACTGCTTTGTATCTGTGAGACCAATTCCATTCACCTGTACATGGTAGTACTAATTTCTTATGTAAAGCTATATTCATAGTCAAATGTTTTCACCAAAAACTAACTCTAATGAAGAGATGATCTACAATTGTCAATTTTTATGGATATCAGTGCTTGGCTCAGACCTGATTGGTTTTGCAGCTGCTGGTTTTTAGCAGTTTTGCATTAACTGAACATGGTACTAATCTTATGTAAAGCTATCTTAATAACAGTTATTTTTACCAAAAATCCCTGTGCTTGACTTGGACCTCACTGGTTTCATTTGCTCCCGTGACCCCTCAATCATCAACGTAGGTTCGCCTTTGATTAGGACTACGACCTATATAAGATGTGATAGGCACTTTACGCTCTAAGTGGAATGGAAAAATACATAATGAATATACTAAAGAATGGAGATATTCAGTTTGAAATTTAAAAGCATCATTTCTAACTGTGGTTTTAGGAAAATCTTGAAAAGCAGGATTATAAGTTTCTTGTATATAGTGCATAAAAGTAGGTGAGAAGGAAAACTAAAAGGTAAGCCACACACATTGATCATTTTTGTTAAATTTTAACGATCTGTATCTTTATTATAGGGACATAGCATACTACCAGAAGCAGGGCAAAGCCGTCGTTGGTAAAAGTTAGAATCCCTCCAGATCTGGTAGGAGCGCCAATACCACTGCTAGGATCCGGAATTTTTTCACATCTATTTGAGCTTGTATCCATAAAAGTTTGTGTTCCTTATCTAAGGGCATGGTTAACCCCCCACCCACTCCCCACCTCAGCTGATTTTCCATGTGCAAATCGTGCCTTACATTTTGCATGTATAGCAACTTCGTTGACTTAATCATTTTAAAAAAAAATTCACACAAGTGATGTTTTCGTACATTCAGCCTTAACCATACCCTTTACAGGAGGTACAGGGGATAAAGCTCCAAACCGAGATTGACTCTAAGTTGGAATATGTTACTGGACTAATGGGTATTTCATCTAATTCTTCTACCTCATTTTCTTCTTCCCCATTACAAATATCATCGCCAAATTATCTTTGTAAAGTTTCATGATCTAGTTGTTCTTCCAAATTAATATTATAAAATATGGGGGTTAGAAAAATAAAGTTTCATCAACATGAGTCATTTTATCTATATGTTTTCTAACTCTAGGAGAAGGATTAAGATTAAGATTACTACAACTAGCACATTTACTACTCTTTTACTATTTTTTTAAATGGGTTGATTATGCCAAATACAACTTTTATGAGCCATAATAATACGAAAATAAATTAGAAAATGACACAACAATTAAACACACAAATAAAAGATGAAAATAGAACACGTAAGGTACACACTTAAGCGCTAAAATTATACGCAAATATTAAATATTAAAATTAGAAGATGGAACAAGTGCACCGCGATTAAATATTGAAACTTAAAAAAATTGCTCAAAACATTGCTCCAAACGAATTAATTTGAAGCTTGAAAGTTGCTCCAAAAATTCGCCCAAATACTTGAAATGTAGTTGGTTGTGAAAAAATATTGACAGAATATGAGAAATTTGAGAGAGAATGATTGATTTTTGTGGAAACAATAAAGAATGATGGGGTACTTATAGTTTAAAATAGGGTCAAAGTGTAGTTTAATAAACTTAAGGGTTAAATTAAAAGTGAGAGGAAGGTGATAGGAGGGGGAGGGGGGGACGAGGAGGAGGAGGAAGAGGTGATAATGGGTGTTTTGAGGGGTTAGGGGCAAAAAACAAAAATAGCCGTTTATAGCCACTGCCAACGACTAATTTTGCAAAAAATGCCATTTACCAACGACTCTTTTTCAAAAAGAAAAGAAAAGAAATATTCACGGGGGCTAGCGGGACGAGACAAGACATTAATGGGCCAGTCCGTCGGGACAAAATGGGCAGCCCTTCCCATCCCATGTTCCGTTTACTATAGGCCTAGTCCCATTTAAGAGTTAGTGGGTCGGGACCGGGATGGGCCAGATCGACCCGTCCCGTTAGACAGTTATACTGCAGGCGGAGACTCAAAATTGTTTGATCTTTGTATAAAATTCTTTATACCATATTGCTTTTGGAATTTGCTAGATTCAATGCCTTTTATTTTTTGATATGGTGACGTATTCAGTTTGAATAAGCTTGGATAATTTATGCTTCGATTTGGATAATTTTGTTCGTAAATTATTAACCAAATTACATGTAATATAGTTGCGAATAATATATTGACTCTTTGTAATTTTAGTTTGTTTGCCATAAGATTAACCCTACTAGTTAGCATAACTATGAGAGTGTGAACCATAATAATGATAAACCTCTAATAGAGAATACTATAATCCTTCATTTATAGTCAATCTTTGGATTTTGTCAATTAACAACTGAATATTTTGGTCTGAGTCGATTTATGATTGCATATGCAAATCTTATCCTATGGGCTTTAACAAACGTCTTTGATTCTTCATCCGGTCCTTAGTAGCCTTTACAAAGTCAACTTAATGGGTTATATCTAATTGATCGATGTAAGTTTGAATTAGTGGAGGTAAAAAAAAAGACCCAAAATAGCATTACCAAGTTAGATTTGTTAAACTAGTAATTGAAAAGTAGCCAATGTTTGCAAAACAATTAAAATATATCCACTACTTAATATGGAGATAAAATATAGACACGAGTACCTTTAGCTGAGACACGAGTAAATATGCTAGATTATGGAACTCCTACATATAAACTCGAGCATATTATGCTGAAATTCGCACATTATGGTGGAAATTTTTCGAACTTTAATCAAGAATATTTTTGTTCAAATTTTATTTATGCATGAAAAAGTGATTAAGTTTTATTTAATTTTAAATTATGATTATTTATTAAATACTAGCAATTATAAATCAGACTAATATTAAATTTCGTCCCAAAAAAAAAAAAAAAAACAACAAGAAACTCAAATTACTTTGTTGGGGCGTCATACTGGTAGACGATCCAAATGGAAGTGCCGGAAGCCCATTTATTAAGAGTGTTTTCTAGATAGTTCGACCCAATTGTCTTGCCGGAGCCTGAGGTCTCACCGCTGTTTATCTCAGTTTTGAACTCTTGCGTCTCCATTTCAGCTCGGAGCACATACAAAGTTCCGTCAATTAAACAATAAGGATGGCGTTATGGATGGATGCAGGTTCAGAACCAAAAACTGAGAAAGAATTGGCTGACCTCGATGCTATCTCCGCTCTCAAACAGTCTACCGCTGTTGAACTTAAGGTTTATATTCGTATACTCTACTTTTACAACTATACTTCATTTGTATTCTCTTCCTCCTTTTATATCCAACTAAACACTGGAAATGCTTACGAGGCGTCTGAGGCCTATACTGGTGAGGTATGCGGACCAAACAAGAATTATGAAATGCCTTTCTTAAGGAAGGTGGAAAGAATTGATTTTATCTCACGAGGAGCTCCAGCACGGTGTAGAGCTTAAAGAAAACACCTACCATCAAATGCACCTGAGACCTTGCCAGTATACTAGGAATAATCAGAGATTTTGCGGGCTACCTTTTTGTTTGCCTCGTATCAGTCCCCCCCCCCCCCCCCGTTTTTTGACAATGGTGGTGTCCGCACAAGCTTTCATTTTCCGTTATTTTATTTTCTTTTGAAACTTAATTTTTCCAAGTTCAACACACCTTAGCATTCATATACGTGTTTTTTCTGGTTTGCTTATTTTATATATGCCTTTTGTCTAGCATCCAAGGGTGTGGTCGAAACAAATTGAGAACCATGACATCTCTGGTTTGAATCCTCACAGAGATAAAAAATACTACTCCCACCGTTTTGATTTATGAGGTAGTTTGATTTTGCATGAAGTTTAAGAAAAAAAGAAAGACTTTTTAAACTTACCGTCCTAATGTTTTAGAGGTAAAAGCTTTGTAGGGCTATAAAAACTTCAGATAAAATTGAAAGTTTAAACTTAAATTATTTTCAAATATAGAAATGTATTTTTTTTTTGAATGGACTAATAAAGAAAGTTCATATAAATTAAAACGGAGAAAGTAGGTGATTTCTTTCCATCTGTCCAAGCATTGATAGATAGAGTTATGTGGTACATGTCACTTGTGGGAGGTAGGAGGTACCATATGTAATTAGTCGAGGTGTGTGTATGATGATTCTAACACCACGATTATCAATAAAAGAAAATGTTGTTTGTCTATGACTTTCATGTTTTGATTCTTTTATCTGGATTATGAGTGAATATCCTAGTCTGATTATCAATAAAGAAAATGTTGTTTGCTATGACTTTCATGTTTGGTTCTTTTATCCGGAATATGAGCGAATATCCTAGTCTCTCTGAAATTCATATTGGGTTATTATGGTAGAAGTGTTTAAACGTAGTTGACAAGCTTACTTCTATATACTCTTGAATGTAGAGGTCGATATGAATATTGTGTCGCGGGATTTAGAGCACTCCGAGAGCCGCCGAGGTTTTTGAGTATTGTAGGCGTATAAAGATTGAGGAGGTTAATGGGGCAATATGTAAGATTTGTTGTGTGTGTGTGGTGGTGGGTTGGGGGTTTGTGGGGGGGGGGGGGGGGGCCAGGCGAGATTCTTGTGGAACTTTGAAAGAGCTTAGGCAAAAGTAGGTATGTAGTTTCTAATTGGGTTATTTAATGTCATTTTAGGACGGACAAAATGCCCGAAGAATGGAGGTGGAGTATGATGATGCCGTCGTACAATAACAAGGGTGATAGTCAGAATTGCAATAACTACGGGAGTATCAAACTATTAAGCCACACTTTGAAAGGGTGGTAGAGTGTGGTAGAGAGGATGAGGAGAGATATGTCTAATTTCGACAACCAATTCAGATTCATGCAAGGGCGATCAACTACGGAATCCACCCATCTTTTAAGGAGATTATTGGAGCAGTATATGGATAGAAAAAGAGACTTACATATGGTGTTCATTAACCTAGAAAAGGCTCATGATAAAGTTCCAAGGGAGGTTTTAGCGAGATGCTTGAAGTCTAGAGGTATACTTGTGACATACACTAGAGCGATTAAGGAAATGTATGAAGGAGCCAAGACTCAAGTGAGAATGGCGGGAGTAGACTCGGAACATTTCCCAATCTAGATGGGATTGCACCAAGGATTAGCTCTTAGCTCGTTTTATTTACTTTGTTGATGAATGAATTGACACTATATATTCAAGTGGAGAAATCATGATGTTTGTTATTTACAGAAGCCATAGTATTGATTAACGAGACACACGACGAAGCGAGTGTTTAGAAAAGCGACGAAGCGCTCGCTTTAAGCGCAAAGCGAGGCGATGCGATACACTGTCGCTTCCAAGAAGCTGAAGCGACTCGATTTCAGAAAGCGCGCGCCTCACAGTGAAAATCGATGAAGCGACGAGGCGGAAAAAGCGATGAAGCGATCGCTACTTTGCAAAAAGCGCAGGAAGGGTCTTTTTTTTTAAAAAAAAAACTTTGGGTCTGTTAAAACAGACCTTATACCGACTAAAAAACCCTTCCCCTTCGACAAAATACAGAGTCTCACAAAACCTAGGGTTTTTTACCTGCTGAAGCTGAAAATCAAAAGCAGAGACGCCATTAGTGACACTTTTTCTCTCGCTGGAGCTCTCCTTCCTCGCTCGCGACAGTCGCCACTGCTGACCCAGGTAATTTCTTCATCTCCTTTCTCCTTTTTTCTTCGGTTCTTGAGTTCTGCTTCTTCTTCGTTCTTTCTCTGTTATGTTGTTTCTCTGCTTCTCCAGTGTTTCTTTTTCCTTTTAGTTTGTCGACACTCAACACATATATATATAACTTTATAAAATTATATTATAGGTTTAATTATTGTATTTCAGCATATAAAATTGAATTATTATTATATTTCAATTTATTGATTATGTTTTCTCTTATTAATAGGAATATTAAAATGTCTCAAAGTTCGAAAGAGAAAGATCCGGCTTGGCGATATGGCGAGAGGGTGAATGAGAAGAATACAAATGTTTTATGCATCTTTTGCAACAAGATTACAACCGGTGGAATTTATCGGTTTAAATACCATCTAATTGATGTTTTTGATTATTTATAATTTTCCATTATCTTTTTTAACAATTGCGCTTCACTTTAATAAAGCGTGCGCTTCGCTTTGCGTATTTTCAGCATATATATATATATATATGTATATATATATATATATATATATATGTATATAATTATTGTATTTCATTTATTATTTTATTTTCAGCATATAAAATTAAATTATTATTATATTTTCAGCATATATAAGAGTTTAATTATTGTATTTCAGCATATAAAATTGAATTATTATTATATTTCAATTTATTGATTATGTTTTCGCTTATTAATAGGGATATTAAAATGTCTCAAAGTTCGAAAGAGAAAGATCCGGCTTAGCGATATGGCGAGAGGGTGAATGAGAAGAATACAAATGTTTTATGCATCTTTTGCAACAAGATTACAACCGGTGAAATTTATCGGTTTAAATACCATCTAATTGATGTTTTTGATTATTTATAATTTTCCATTATCTTTTTAACAATTGCGCTTCACTTTAATAAAGCGTGCGCTTCGCTTTGCGCTTTGCTTTTGAAGCGAGGCGAGCCCTTGTCGCTTTTTTGCGCTTTGCGCTCTCCAAAACACTGCGACGAAGTTAATGATAGGTTGGAGGTTTGGAGACATCCTAGAGCCTAAAGGTTACAAGTTGAGCATGACTAAAATAGAGTCTGTGGAGTGCAAATTCAGTGACGCATCACATGAGGCTGATGCGGAAGTGAAATTGATGCTTAAGTGATTCCCAAGAGAGGGCTTCAAGTATCTTGGGTCAATAATCGAAGAAAATAGGAGATCGACGATAATGTCACACTTCATATTAGAGCATACCGGATGAAATGGAGGCTTGAATCTGGTGTCCTATGTGATAAGAACATGCCACGAAAATTGGTGGTTAAACCAATTATGCCTAGATAGATGTGTGGGCATAGTAGGAGAAATAAGATTAGGAACGAAGATATATGGGACAAGGTGGGAGTAGCTTCCGTGGTGGACAACGAAGAGCGAGACTGAGATAGTTCGGGCACATGTAGAGGAGGAGCACAAATGCCTCAATGGTGGGGTACGAGAGATTGGCAATAATAGGTCTAAGGAGATGTAGAGGTAGACCGGGGAAGAAGTGGGGAGAAGTGATTAGACAGGACATGACACATCTTCGGTTCACTGAGGACATGATCTTAGATAAGAGAGGGAGGTTGAGGATTAAGATAGAATTTTAGTAGTAGTCGAGCAATTTCTCTCTCTTTTGTGGAGAGTATGATTCTTCTTCTGCTGTTATTATTATTATTATTATTATTATTATTATTATTATTATTATTACTACTACTACTACTATTATCATCATCATCATTATTCTTATTTTTCAATTATATTACTATTGTTGTTTCTTTTACTTTGGATATCATTACTATTTTGTTGTCATTACTTTTCTTTTCTTCACTATTTTCATCTTAGCTTTTTTTTTATTATTGTATTTTTCAAACACATTTAGAAAACGCTTTTCTTGAGCCGAGGGTCAATCGGAAACAACCTCTCTACCTCATACGAGGTAGGGGTAAGGTCAGTTTCATCCTCCCCATATCCCACTTGTGGGATCACACTGGTATATTGTTGTTGCTGTTCTATGGTAGAAATGTTGTTAGCAATATCCTCATTGGACAGCTATATGCACTTTACCACATATATCATTTTCATCCTTTTGCATATCTGGCGCTTAAATCAGCCTTTATGTTGTCTAAGTTGCCTATCTTTATGCTTCCTTGATTTTAAGGGGGGTGCAACGCCTGTTTTTGTCCAAAATATTACGAGAAAGTGAAACATTTTCTGCCCTACCTACTTTGCAGGAAAAAGGCAATGAATATGTCAAGATGGGCAAGAAACATTATTCGGATGCTATTGATTGCTATACGAGGGCAATAAATCAGAATGCTTTAAGTGATACTGAACAGTCAATTCTTTATTCAAACAGAGCTCATGTCAATCTTCTCTTGGGAAATTATAGACGTGCACTCCTGGATGCAGAAGGCGCAACCAAATTAAATCCAAGTAATTTTAAGGTATGCTTTTTCATTATGCATCATGTGTCGTATTACGGGCCATAGTTTCCTGCAAGTGCTGCATGTTCTTGGAGTATGTGATATGTATTATACTTTATTCATAGGCACTTTATAGAGCAGCAAAAGCATCATTTTCTCTGAATCTGTTGGCTGAAGCAAAAGAGTTCTGTGAGAGAGGTCTTCAACTGTCGTCATCTAATGAAGAACTGAAGAAGCTTGCTAGGCAGATTGATATACAAAAATCAGAAAAGGAACGGCGTGATGCTCAAGTGTCTAAAGCAGTATCTTCTGCTAAGGTCTAAAACTATAGTTTTATCTGATATAGTAACAATTCTTCATTCTGGTAGGTTCTCACCACTTAAGATGAACTATACAGGCCCTTGTCTCTGCATTCGAAACTAGAAGATTGAAGATTGGAAAGGCCATGTATCAAGAACTCACTGGACAAAAAAAGCCAACATTAGATAGAAATCATATTCTTCATTGGCCCGTTCTTCTTCTGTATCCAGAGGTTATGTCCAGCGACTTCATAGAGGACTTCTGTGAGACTGACATGTTTTCAGCTCATCTTGATATGATATCCTTTGCTATACCTCCTATATATTGATGCAAAAATAATAAATACGAATTCTTAAGCCATGTGTGGTTTTCTCTGCTTAACACCAATTTGACCAATCATTCTTATTTAACTATAAAGCAAGTTATTGTTTTTCCATTATTATGAAAGATTTTGGTCATCCTTAGCTTCAATACATGTTTTCAGAAGGTTGCCCGCCTCTGCCATGGGATAAAGAAAATGCTTACACTCGTGATGCTATTGAGTTGTATTATGAGGTATATAAATGTTTCATCATCTCTGGTGGCAACAATAATTTTACTTTTCTATTTCTCATGTCACTCAGAGAATCATCCCAATACATAATCTTAATACGAGCACCTACTGGGCACCATTGAACATGGTTTTGCTCTACATAGATGGCTAAAATACTGCTGTTTGCTCCAAATCTGGCACATTAAATTAGAAAAAATCTCATTATGATGAAGTCTTCTTATAAAATCATCTACGTTGGTGTTAATTGAATTTTGTGGTTTGATTTGACGAAATTAATATGATTGGAATTGAATTTTTTCAAGTTTGAAGTCCATGGATAAAGATGCGTAGGTACAAATGCTTTTTGGTTCCGTTTGATCTTATTGTCAAATTAAAAGTAAGAGGTCTAATTGGTGCATTCCCCTAGAACTTTTTCATCAATTCTACTTCATGAAAAGGCGAACCTTCTGAAAAGTTCTTTTATGAAATTGGGCATGTCGCCACCACAATCAATTGGGTGAAGGAGCTTTAGATCTGTAGTAGCACACTGTTGAAGGCTGGAGCATCTGCCCCTTTGGGTCTTGAATATATCATCAGGGTAGTTGATAAGCTCTTAGGGGTGATTTGGTTTAAAAACAAGTTATACAGGAATTGTAATATAAGGATTAATGATGCAGGGATTATAATGCAGAGAATACTTTTTATCGAGCCTTTGGTTCATTGTGTTAAAAATTGTGTATATAGCATATAACTTAAACTTGTGACTGGTTTAAACTGTATAAGAGTTTGGAGAAGGGTTTTAGGAGACGCACAAGGGTAGTTTTGGCATTTTAAATATTTTATCCATGTATAACTGCATCATGGTATTGTTGTACCACATTAGTCTTGGTATAAAACAATACACCAATTATACCATGATTAGTTAAACATGATTTTAAAACAGAAAGGTCATGCATGATTAAAAGACAATCCAAACATGGGATAAGTACCAAATCTTATACCATGATTATTTCATTCAATCCGTCAAAATAAACAAGGTCTTAATGCTTTCCTTTTTAGTGCCACCAGTTCAAGCTGATGTAATGTGCTTCTCTGTTCTGAACTTGTGATTGAGCAGGCTTGTGCTGGAGTCTGTTTATCCAAGCAAGATATTCTTCGCTATCTGCTTGAAGGAACAGCTGCTTCTCATGTGGAAGACTTTGGTAATGAGGAGAATGGTTCTTCTCAGAGTTCAACCAAGGGTGGAATTTTGCAAGGTACTCTCCCCCATCTCTATATTCAAACAGATGAAAATTTGAGGAACTCCACTTTCAAGACTATTGCAACCTTTAGTAGATTTTCTGCCTAGTGTCTGAAACAAGAGACCCCTTGTACCAATTCGAAACATAGTGCAGATTATACTGTGTGCTGGTCGTAGGTGGTCCACTGAAGGGGTTTCCACGGTTTGGTTCAGCCTTCTTTTTTCCAAAATACTTGGACTTTATCACATTTTTGCTTGTTTATTGAGTATAATGAAAGTTAGACTCTCCAAACCATCACTGTTGTCTCGGCTTTCCTTTTATATGGGTTTGCAACTTTTTATTTTTAAAAAATGAGGAGTTGCACTCGATTGCCGACTTTATATGTCTATGGGTACAATTATCTCCCTCCTTTAAACCTTAAGGATACTAGGACCTCTCACTTATTATATAAACAATGGCATACTTTTTAATGGTAGATATTAGAGTCTTGGTTCAAATGTACGAGTGTTTCTGCAGTAGTAGCTTTTATTTTCAACGACCTTAATCTAGTGGTAGATATCATATTCTTGGTTCAAATGTACCTTTTCTGCTCAGTGTATGAGTCAGATTTTCACCAATGGGGGGTCAAAAATAAAGAAGTAGATCCATAAAGAATCCAAGGAGTGTCAATATGTAGTATATATACATTAAAAGAAAATTTTACCTAGCTGCACTGTGTAATTTTCCGACACCCCTTGAATTTATGTGGCTTTTCCACTGTTGTAAAAAATGTGGTGCATCTTGAACCACGTCACTAGGCTGTCTTTTCCCTTTTGCCTTTATTGCTAATCCCATTCTTATTTTTCTTCACTTGATCTTTTCAGCGGATGCTCCTAGATGGGTCAAAATTAACGAGAAAAGAACACTGTATGATGTTCTAAAGGAACCGAATTTTGTTGTTACTGGAATCCCTGGTATGCCAGTTTATTCCTAGGATTTATTTGAACTTTATGCAGTCCCATCACGCTCATCTAATGTAAGATTATTTTCTTATCTTTTGCTGTAGTGTTTTGGGTCGTCTCAAGGAACTCCAGCTTCCATAAAGACTTCAAAGCTGGAAATTGGGCTCCTCCAGAACTGGCATGAATTTATGGAGTAGCTGCAAGTCCCTGATTAGTTCCTATTGTCATGCGAGTATCCTCATGTACGATACACCGTTATTTAGCGTTTGATTATGTAACTTCAGTATAGTTGATTTTGTCCATGTAGAGTAGAGAGAATTAGGATTCTTGCTCATAAGCTGTAGACTGCAGCTGTGCAAATCTTTAAGGTTTCAGCTGTTTGTAGGTGTAAAATAATGGGTAGGAGGGGACTTGTGTTGGTGTTTACCTGTTAACAAAATGTAACATGTTTTATTCATTTATCATAGGACACTATGGGAGAGAGAATAGTTGTGATCATATAGAATAGACTGTTTAAAATTATGTCTAGTGTTGGCAACATAGACTTGGATCTGCAATAATATCAAATGTTTGACACAGTTACCCATAAAAATAAAATTAATTATCTGTGTCTATTTATTTTTTTTTCTATTCATAAACTAATTATATTTTTTACCCGTCGTAGTTTTTGTGTTGATTTTTCTTTATTTTCCAATTCTTTTTAATTTTTATGTTTTTTTTTATCTTTTCTCCTTTCATTTTTTCTCGTTTTCTTCTTAATTTTTTCTTTTTTCCTTTTTAATTCCTTTTAAATATTTTTTTTCTTCATAATCAAATTTTATTTATCATTTTTATTATTATTTTTTGTACTATTACTAAAGAAAAATTAAGTGTATACCAAATAAATGTAGCTAATACAACTAAACAATATTTACTAACATATGATATCAGTATAGTATATACATATATCAATAAAGTATACAATTGGTATCATAATCATAGATATTGAGCCAATATATTTTTTTGTACACACAAAATTATCACATAACTACAAAAAGACCACTACTCCTTGCTCCCATTAATTATCAATATTTTAAATACTGAATATTATAAAAATATAACCTATCAGATAAACAATTTTATGTATGAAAATAGAAGCAAGAACAAAGAGAGAAAACCAATGAAGAGAGAAATAAAATATTTCTTACTTTGGATTGAAGGAAGAAAGGTCCTGTATATGTTAGGTATAGATTCATTGCCGCTAAAGCCTGTAAAGACTTTCTTAATGGATGGACGGGTAATAATTTTATATGGAGTAGGTATATATAGTAATTATTATCCAAATGGATATAACCGGGTAATTAGTTTTAGTTTAATAGGTAGACACTATAAATTCCTCCTTAACTAAAGGTGTTAATCGGGCCGGGCCGACCCACAAACAACTCGGTTTGACCCGGTTCATCCCGTTTCGATAAGGGGTGGGACAGGTTGGCTAGGGTGGGGGGAGGGTTGTGCTAGAAGGGGTTAGGCCTTTTTACGCTACCGGTGCGTCGGAGCCCGGCTAGCTCGGTAACCTGTTCAACGGTTTTAATCATGTTCCAGTTCAGTTTAAGTTTGTAATTTTTTTTTTCAAAATAAAAAATAACCGTTGGGCAACAGTAATGTTTTGCACTTTTAGCCATTTCGGCATATCCCCTAATTAAAATAGCCTATTCACCCCTAATAATTGATAAAGTATATTTTTAGCCTTTAAAAAATTATAAGTAGCCGCCTTTATCTTCATTTGTTCTCACAACTTACTCTTTTATTTTATTCTAATTCTTTCTCCCTCGTGACTATTGAATTGCTTATTGCTCTCAAGTTATTTCAAGTTTTATCAATTATTTACGGCGGCCACTATAAAATTACAATTATCAAGTGGTTACCATTTTTGTTAGGTTCAAGTTAAATCATGCCCCGTCCTTCTAGAGCGCGCTCACATGTTTGGGAAAACTTTGAGGTGGTTGAAGAAAATGAAGAAATTCGCAAAGTAGAGTGCAAGAAACTATAGTTCAGTTTTAATGTTCGTCGAAAGTGGGAGGGTACAACTTGTTTAAGATACTAGAAAACAAAAAATAATTATAATATTAAATTAAAATCACAAAATTATAACAAATAATCAATTTAAAATATTAATAAATTATAATTCAACAATGAATAATATGAAAAGTATGACATATATCATAATATGCAAATTAGCAGTAACGTCGTAACAATTCAAACATCAAAAGTAATGTATTCGATACGAAATCTTATATGTATCTCTTAAGTAGTAATGAATCTTGAAAGAATTTCGATATTATAATTTGATATTTTTCTTAAAATACTCCTTTTACTTAATATGATTCTATTTGAAAGAGACAACAACAACAACAACGACCTAGTGAAATTTTACAGGTGGGGTTTGTGGAGGGTAGTGTGTACTCAGACCTTACCCCTACCCCGAAGGAGTAGAGAGGCTGTTTCCGAAAGACCTTCGGCTCAAGAAGACAAAAAGACAAAAGAATACAATATTAGTAATACCACCGAAATAATATGAGACAATATGACCAATAGAAACAAAAATCAAGAAAAATGATCCAAAGCGAAGCAATAGTTAAAGCAAGGCAAAGCAGAATAGTATCCCTACCAAACTTGTCTAACAAAAATATGGTATAAGACAAAACTCAACAACCTCCTAACCTACAACCATAATACTCGACCTCCATGTGTTCCTATCAAGTGTCATGTCCTCGAAAATCTGAAGTCTCGCCATATCATGCCTAATCACCCCCACCCCCACCCCTCATGTCACTTAATTCTATTTGAAAGAGAATTTATATAAAAACATAATTCATAATTTTAATATGATTCTCTAGAATTTATTTTTAAGTTTCAACAAGTTTAGTGACACATAATTTACCATACAATACCATGATAACTAATTATTTGTAAATAGTTACTAGCTAGTACTAACTATTAACTTAATAAGTATTGTATCTCGTAACATAAAAAAATATTTAGAAAAATAATTATAAAAAATAATGTATTATTATATAGTAAAGACATAACAAATTAATAAATAAATGCCTTTTAAATGAAAGGTTTATTTAAAATTAACTATCATAGCAGTCTTAGTGGATAACGTGCAATAATTTTTATTTTTATTATGATATAAAAACTCTCAACTTAATGATTTATGATTAAGAAAAAAGTAATTTTGGATAGTCAATGATTTGTTAGCAAATTTGAGAATTTACGAGATTAATTACATAGAATTGCATAAAGTTCTATTAGGCGGGCCCAGTACGCTGGGCGTTGGGCGTGTCTGGGGCGTAAAACCCCATATCGATGGCCAAGACGTAAGTATCACGGAACAACCCCCATATCGATGGCCAAGACGTAAGTATCACGGAACTAAGCGGCGTTGGGCGTGTCTGGGGCGTAAACCCCCATATCGATGGCCAAGACGTAAGTATCACGGAACTAAGCCCCACACATAAGCCCAGGGACATTTTACGAGTGCTCCGCCCTGGTGCGAGCCCTGGGTGAGTCCCAATTCTGCCTTTTAAAATAGAGCTATCGAGACATTAGTTGGTGAAGCTCCTTTTTGTGTCACAAATTTGTTACCCTAGTCTTATATTTTTGAGTCCACAAAAATTTGGGTTCACAACACTGCGAAAGAAAAAAAGTACCTCACACAACTAGTGTTACGATACACAAAATAAAGTTTTCCCGTAGACAATTAAGTTTCTAGTCTCGACTATTTAGCAGTTTTATTCTGTCCTGACTCGGGACTGACGTGATAAAATTAATAGTAACATTTAAAAGAACCGTATGTTCTACTTGATATAATGATATGTAAGATCAATAATCTCTTTATACATCAAGTTATATTCTGCTAGAGAATGAACAATTCAGTTGGATTTTAAGTAGAAAACATTTTCAATGTTATGCGTTAAAGTCAAACTCCGTGGTAATTTACCTGCCAATTCATTAGTAAAATTTGATTCTTTGTTTAACTGATAAAAGAAACTCCGATGAAAATCTTTCACATTCCTCCTCCATATCTACCTCTAAGAATTCACACCAAAAAAACATCATTAGTACTATGGCTGCTTCCATGTGCTCCACCGTGGATCTCATCCCCCTATTAGGTGGCGCCACCAACGCCACCGCCGCGGCCGAGTACATTTGCCACCACTTCAACAACGTTTCTAATAAATTCACTGACACAGGCTTGGCAGTTGACACTACTTTTCTACTATTTTCTGCCTATTTAGTCTTCGCAATGCAACTTGGTTTTGCAATGTTATGTGCTGGCTCAGTTAGAGCCAAAAATACAACGAAATAATGTGAACCAACGTTATTGATGCCACATCAGGTGGACTTTTTTATTACCTATTTGGTTTTGCCTTTGCATTTGGTAGCCCATCAAATAGTTTCATTGGTCATCATAATTTTGGCCTCAAGAATTTCCCTTCAGAGTCTTCTGATTTTGGTTATTTCTTATACCAGTGGTGTTTTGCAATTGTTGCAGCAGGAATAACAAGTGGTTCAATTGCAGAACATACTCAATTCATCTCCTATTTAATGTAGGAATTTTTATATCCTATAGAAAATCTTAGTACCATATTTATCAATAATAAATATCATTTTAAAATATTACATCCTATAAATACCTTTTTGTTACAAAATAATAAAAGAATAAGAGCAATATTTGCAGAGAAAGAGAGAGAGAAAATTCTTATTGAACATTGGAATGAATTACAATGGAATAGAACCCTCTATTTATAGGGAGAGTTTGACTTATCCACCAAGTAATAAACCCTAGAATCTCTCTAAATATGGACATTCACCATAAATAGAATTTTATTTATAACACTCCCCCTGAATGTCTATTCAACAGATAATGTGCCTTGTTAAAACCTTAACCAAAATAAAACTCAGTGGGAAAAAAAATTCTAAAGAAGGAAAAAGAGTACACATATCTAACAATACGCCTTTTGGTTGTCTCGTTAAAAACCTCGCAAGAAAAACCCAATGGAACAAAACCTTGTAAGGGAAAAAGAGTGCAACGCGCATTAACTCCCCCTGATGAGAGCATCAATTCAATTAAGCCTTCGCATCCCGGTCTTGTACACTAGCTTCCTGAAGGTTGACGTCGGTAGAAATTTTGTGAACAAATCAGCCATATTATCACTTGAACGAATCTGTTGCACATTAATATCACCATTCTTTTGAAGATCATGTATGAAAAATAACTTTGGTGAAATTTGCTTTGTCCTATCTCCTTTTATGAATCCTCCATTCAATTGAGCTATGCATGCTGCATTATCTTCATACAAATTTGTGGGTAATTTGTCACATTTCAAACCACATTTGTCTCGAATAAGACGTATTATAGACCTCAACCACACACACTCTCGACTTGCTTCATGAATAGCAATTGTCTCAGCATGATTAGATGAAGTGGCCACAATTGATTGCTTAGTCGATCTCCAAGATATGGTAGTGCCTCCACAGGTAAATACATAACTTGTTTGAGATCGAGCCTTGTGGGGGCCAGATAAATACCCAACATCAGCATAGCCAACAAGATCGGGACTACAATTGTTGCCATAAAATAAGCCCATATCGGTAGTCCCTTTTAGATACCACAATATGTATTTTATCTCATTCCAATGTTTCCTTGTGGGAGCAGAGCTATATCTTGCTAAGATATTAACTGAAAAAATTATGTCGGGCCTTGTAGTATTGGCAAGATACATTAGTGCACCAATTGCACTAAGATATGGTGCTTCAGGATCAAGTAGCTCTTCATTCTCTTCTTGAGGTCGGAATGGATCTTTTTTCACATCAAGTGACCGAATAACCATCGGAGTACTTAATGGATGTGCTCCATCCATGTAAAATCGGTTCAATACCTTTTCTATGTAAGTAGATTGATGAACAAAAATTATGTTTGCCAAATGTTCAATTTGCAAACCAAGACATAATTTTGTCTTTCCGAGATCTTTCATCTCGAATTCCTTCTTTAAATAATCAATTGCCTTTTGGAGTTCTATAGGAGTTCCAATAAGGTTTACGTTATCAACATATATGGCAAGGACAACAAATTCCGATGTTGTTTTCTTTATGAAAACACGTTGGCAAATGGCATCATTTATATAACCTTCCTTTAATAAATACTCACTAAAACGATTATACCACATTCGTCCGGATTGCTTTAGACCGTACAAAGATCTTTGCAATTTGATTGAAAACATTTCCCGGAATTTTGAATTATTAGGCATTTTGAAGCCCTCGGGAATTTTCATGTATATCTCATTATCAAGTGAGCCGTAAAAGTAGGCGGTAACCACATCCATTAAATGCATGGCATGTTTTTCATGGACAGCAAAACTAATGAGATAACGGAACATTATAGCATCCATAACGGGTGAATATGTCTCTTCATAATCGACACCAGGCCTTTATGAAAATCCTTGTGCAACAAGACGTGCCTTACATCTTTGTACCTCATTTTTCTTAGTTCTCTTGCGTACAAAGACCCATTTATAGGCAACAGGCTTAACACCATTAGGTGTTTGGACTACAGGGCCAAAAACTTCACGTTTTGCAAGTGAATTCAACACTGATTGGATTGCTTCTTGCCATTTTGGCCAATCAAGTCTTTGTCGATATTCTCCAACAGATTGAGGTTCAAGATCCTCACTTTCTTGCATAATACTGGATGCAACATTATATGCAAAGACATAATCCACCATTATATCCAATCGATTCAAATTTGTCTCAATATCGATTGGATTTATTGATAGTTCCTTATTTTCTTGAGTCTCGGACTCAGTGGATTCCTCATGAATCTCAGAATTTATTAAGTCGTGGATTTGTTCATGAGATTCTTTTATAGTGTCATTTTGATCATTTATTTTCCTTTTTCTAGGATTTCGATCTTAGAACCTAATGGTCTGCCACGTTTCATGTGTGCTTTTGACTCATTAGTTATAACACTAGAAGATTGTCCAATAGGGACATCAATACGGATTGGAACATTCTCCGCAGCGATATGTAATTTTGTTATCCTTTTCATATCCGTAAATGCATCCGGCATTTGATTTGCTATTCTCTGCAAATAAATAATCTTTTGCACCTCTTTTTCATAAATAGAGGCACGTGGATAAAGATGAGATAATGATGGTTTTTCCACAAAATTTCCCGTTTGGTTTCACCAACTTCTCCCCCTAATTTTGGGAAAAGTGTCTCATCGAATCGACAGTCTGCAAATCATACAGTAAACAAATCACACGTCAATGGATCAAGGTAGCGATATAACGGAGGGCGATTCAAACCCAACATATATTCCTAACCTTCTTTGTGGATGTGCGATATGGCGGTGCTACAGGCACATATACCGCGCATCCAAGAATTCTTAAATGGGATATATTAGGTTCATGGCCCAAAACTAATTGCAACGGGGAATATTTATGATAATTTGTTGGTCTGAGACGAACTAGCATTGCTGCATAACGTGTTATAAAATAAGAAAAGAACAAGAGCAATATTGCAGAGAAAGAGAGAGAGGAAATTCTTATTGAATATTGGGATGAATTACAATGGAATAGAACCCTCTCTATTTATAGGGAGAGTTTGACTTAGCCACCAAGTAATAAACCCTAGAATCTCTCTAAATATGGATATTCACCATAAATAGAATTCTATTTATAACACTTTTATCCTTTATAGCAAAAATCTAAATATAGTTACATCCTACAATTAAGGCACCATATATGCTAACTATTATTTTTTTCTCCCCTTTTTGTATTTTCTCTCACATAATTACCGTTTATCTACAAACCCCAATACGATCTCTCTTTGTTTGCATACAACCAGACTCTCTTCTCCCATAAACTCTAATTTCTTACCCAAATTCTAAATTTTCTGCATACTTAAACCAATTAGCATGACGTTTTGCTTCTCTTCAATTCATAATCTAATCTTCACCTCTTAATCTAATCCCAGCTCCAAAACAGCTTTAAGATGTAATAGAATTGACATGAAGGATGAAGTAGAAACAATAAATGATTACTTATCCTTTCCGCAGTTTCTCTCTCTAGATCACCCAAATCGCCTATTTGTATTCAATTATATTCGAATGTAGTCTTCAGCTGTATTCACTTGTATTCAAGTTTAATCAGTTGCATTTAACTATTTTATTCAGCAGTAGTTAGTAGTATTCAAGTGTTTTATACAACTGTATTCAGTTGTATTCAGTTATATTCAACTATTTTATTCAGCAGAGGTTAGTTGTATTTTGATGCATTCAAGAGTTTATTCAGCTGTATCCAGTTGTATTTTGTTGTATTCAAGTGTTTTATTCAGATGAATTAAGGTGTATTTTGTTGTATTCAACTGTATTATTCATATGTATTTCTCTTTATTCAGCTATAATCTTTATTATGTATCTTTCAAATAGGGATTAGTGAGGGATAATTTTAGTTTGTTGAGTTAAATTAGGAGAATATCATGTGATTTTATTTCCTTCCGTTTTTAGCGCAGATACGTTACTGTATTTAATGTTAATGTCGCTTGAATATAGCTAAATACATGTCAAACTTAGTTGGAATTCCAGATTTTAAACCTATATTTTTGGTTGTATTAATGAATACAACAACCTAAATACATGAAATACATTGTATAAAAATATAAAAGGTATCTATAACACGTAATATAGCAAAGGATATTTATAAAGGACTAATTCGACCAAAAAGATGGTGTTTTATAAAAAATTCTCTTTAATGTACTCTTCATTTTTAACAGGTTTTGTATATCCAATTACAGCCCATTGGTTTTGGTCTGGAGATGGTTGGGCCATCCCAGCAAGAAATGATGGGAATCTTTTGTTTGGGTCAGGGGTAATTGATTTTGCTGGTTCAGGGGTTGTTCATATGCATGGTAGGTGGAATTGCAGGTTTATGGGGTGCTTTAACTGAAGGTCCACGAATTGGGAGATTTGATCATGAAGGGGTTGTTCATATTATTATTCTCATTAAGTTAGACATGAACAAATTATTGAAGTGGACTTGTTATAAAACTCCGTCCAAACTATTGAAATTTACTAGTAAACCAGTATATCAATCAATCTACTTCGCTTAATTTAGTTGAGTCAAATATATGAATCTACATTACTTTCCACTTTATTATATACTCCGTCAGTTTCAAATTTCAAATTAAATGAGGTAGTTTGACTCGGCACGGAGTTTAAGAAAAAAAAAGAACTTTTGAAATTTGTAATCTTAAAAGCTTAAGGGATAAAGCTTTGTGGCTTCATATAATGTGTCATTTATTTTGGAACAAACTAAAAAAAAGTACCTCATTTAATATAAAACGGAGGGAATATATTTTTATACATAATTATATCTATGCTAGCAATTACCAAGACCTTTCATATTCACATATTTAGACTATGCTAGTCGTAAACCTATAACAGTTATTTTCGTTAAAATATCATGGTATAGCCATTTTTACACTGGTCAATGAAAAATAGTCAGCGTTTATCAAGTCAATGAAAAATAGCCATTATTTTGCTGCAACAGGGACCGGTCAAGTATAATATACGGGAATTCTAGTGCATTTGTGTACGAACTCCAGCATATTATGCTGGACCGGTATACTTTGCTAACTCTTGTAAAATTTGCGGGAGACTAGAGCACCAGTGCTCCAAACTCCAGTGTATTATACTGGACAATTATATTTGTTGAAACTCCGCAAATTTACGGGAGTTCAAGCATATTTATGCTGGAACTCCCGTAAAATTTGCGGGCGTATCTTTTCGGATTTTGAACAGTATTTTCGCTCAAATTTAAAGTGACTAAATTTCAATGACTTTTGAACCTTTGACAATTTTTCAATAACCAGTGGTAAATTTGACTATTTGTGAATTTCTCCCGTTATTTTCCTCTGTTCAGGCTTCAAACTGACCAGGTCGGACAAAACTTACATTGGAGAGCAAATTAATTAAATAAAATTAAATCAAGAAAAAGAAAAAGGTAAAATTACTGGTTGCTTTCTCGTTCTTGAAGATTAAAGGAATAAGACGCTAAATGATGCAGAGATCAAGGGAGAGAAGAGCCCTTTTTTCCTCAAATTTTTATCCTTCTAAAAAGCACCTTTTGGCACTCTCCAAAAACATTTTCTTGTTTTCCTTTTTTTTCCTTTTTATTTTAACATGTCATTTTGTGGGTCCGTTACACTTTAAAATTGGGACGATCCGTTAATATGACGGCAAAGCTATAAGATATTGTACTTAAAAATAGGGAGGATCCTTTGATGCAAAGATGCCAGACTTTGTCCAAAATCAGCAATGATGGCTGTCTAATTAGGGGTGTCTATACACCCCTGAAAACCAAATCAAACCAATTAAAAAAAAAAAGATATTTTTTTATTTTTGATTTTAAATTTTAAAAATCAATCAAATTTAGTCTGATTTTAATTTTAATCAGAACACACACACACACACACACACACACACACACACACACACACACACACACACACACACACATATATATATATATATATATATATATATATATATATATATATATATATATATATATATATATATATATATATATATATATACTTTTAGTATAGTTCTTTATTTTTACATTCTAATTTGATTGAAATTTTATTTTGTTACGTGTAAGAATTCATTTCGTATTAAAAATAATACGTATATTTTTAATTGAGTCCTTAAATTATTCATCACTATTTTATTTCAATTATCATCAATATATCTTGATAAATAATTAATTTCTCAAATAACAATTAATTTGATAAGGTTACATTGAAAATATGATCGCCAGAATATGTGTTTGATAATATGTCTTATATTTAAGAAAAAACCGACTTAATTGATTTCGTTTGGTTTGATTGTAATAGTTGAAAATACGACTTGGTTTGGTTTCTTTTTTAGGGAACAACCGATCCAAACCGAACTACGAACACCCCTAGTTGTCTTGAAAGTAGAGCTTTAAATTAGAAAGATGTACTATAAAACCACCAGAACATAATAAAAACCATCCATGAGCTTTAAATTAGAAAGATGTACTATAAAACCACCAGGACATAATAAAAACCATCCATTTTTAAAAGAGTTCCTCTGCCCCCCGTTGATACTCTTTTTTCCTCTTACTTTTTATTCCACACAGATACTTAGGGAAGGAAAGAGAAATACTGTCGGAGCAATAGCACGAAACCCGCACGTCAGCAACATAAAGAGCATAAAGACTTCATACGAACATATCCAGTACAACACGGAGGCAGCTCCCGTCATGCATCAGGTCAAAAGCTTGGTTTATGTCAGTAAGCGTCATATTATGAGTTATGTATTCATCCACCTTGATTTCCTGTTAGTATGGAAGCATTGATTGAATGAAAGTTTTGGGAACTAAATGGAAAAGAAATGAACATATAGAAGACGATGACAACAACAACAACTCAGTGTAATCCCACAAGTAGGGTTTGGGAGGGTAGGATGTACGCAATCTTATAGGCTTATCCCTATACTGAATGATTGTTTCCGATAAACCCTCGGCTAAAGAAGATATAATAAACATATAGAAGATGAAAGAAAAAACTGACCTTCTTCAAATACTTGTCCACGAGCCAAGGAACTTGTGAACGGCTTTTGAAACCACCAAATGCGGTTCCCTTCCAGACACGGCCAGTCACCAGCTGAAATGGACGAGTGGATATCTCCTGACCAGATGCAGCAACACCCACAATCACTGAGGTTCCCCACCCCTGCAATTTCAATAAGTTTGGACACATTCAGCATCAGTATCAGTATTCAATATCTTGTACGGGGGTTGGGGGAGGGATGATAGTGAAAAGGGAAAATGAATACAAAACGTGAAAAGCGAACAAAAGCTCAAAAGATAAAGAGAATGTGGGACAAGGTAATGATGCATCTTCAGGCAAAGTGAGGCGGAGGCAAGGAAACAAACACCGCTACCCCCCCCCCAAAGGCCCCAACTGCCATCCCAATATTATTGATAAGTACTAGCATAATTTACCTTGTGACAGCACTCTAAAGCAGCCCTCATAACCGAGACGTTTCCAATGCACTCAAAACTGTAATCAACACCACCATCTGTAAGATCCACAATGACTTGCTGTATTGGTTTCTCATGCTCTTTGGGGTTGATGAATTCAGTCACACCAAAATTTTTGGCTGCATACAATAGTTTAATATATGGGTGAGAGATGACGTGACAAATTATATGACAAACAACTGGATACAATTAATGACGCAAGCATAAAAACTGTTGTGCTGCTCAAATTTGATTGAAATGCTACTATTTCTTGAATCAGATTAAATTTAATCAGATTTCACCACCCTTTCACCATGATTTCCAGTCTGGCATAAGCCTCAAACATGTTTAGTGAGGAGGAATGATTTGGTAAGAAATATTATCTCTTGCTTTCAAAAATTAAAAGCTTGATTGAACTCAATCTTGATGGGGGTGATGGAATGATAGATTGAGTTTGCGAATTGATGTAATGCACTTATAGGGGTTGAGAGCACAAGGCCTTAAGGCCTAAAGGTTATTATATTTGGCATCCTTTCTTAGTTGGAGGAGCGGTTGATGAATTGTATTTTATGGAAAGGTTGAGGGCAATCAAGACAAGGAATTATTGCAAGGCTTCTTTTGCTTTTCCATTACCATTATATTCCATCTCACAAGGGAGCTTTCTACACAGTTTAGCAACATGGCATAGTATAACATAAATGTTCCTCTAAACACTGACAAACATATATCTACAAATATGTCTACATATATACATCTAAAACTGAAATCATTTATCAGCTGTTGATGAACATTAGCAACTTGTATTTGAATTCTCAAGATAGCAATCTTAGGACTAGCACAAATTTTGACAAATCTGATGTAAAAGATTCTTGGAGCCTATTCAAATCCTTACTATTCCTCCTAAAAGTTCAACTAGTCCACAATCTTAGACAGAGTGGATGAAGCTGTACCTCTATCAAACTTTTTGCTGTCAATATCAATCCCAATAATTCGCGAAGCACCAGCAGCCTTTGCCCCCTCAGCCACCTAACAAGCAAAATGGATAGATCGCATAAATATATTAAAGGAACTTAAATATTGACACATAATCAAATTGTTAGACACTTACAGCAAGACCAACTGTGCCCAGGCCAAAGACAGCAACAATGGAACCTGATTCAACTTTTGCAGTGTTCCAAACAGCTCCAAGGCCTATAGACAGCAAATACCCAATGTAAAATATAAGGAGGGGGTGGTAAGAGTGCACATTAACCATTAATTGAAAATAAACAAAACACAAGGTATTGCAAAAGAAAGGGAACAAGCGAACATAGTAAGAAAGGCATTCTACGATTTATGATTTCTTCCTCAGCTTTTAATCTAGGGGAATAAACCAGCGTGAAGTTTTAATTAAAAGGATAAATAAGATGGATGCTTGGGGTTAAACCAGCCAAAAGGTACTATCTAGTAACTCATATAAATCAAATTACTATAACGATCGGTTCCCTAACAATACACTTATATGCATTGCCATCCTCGTTGTACCAAACATCTATTACTAAGAGCCCCACTATGATACTGGGTTTTAGTTTCCTTGTTTACTTTCCATTCTTCTTTTACTTCTCTTTCTTCTTTTACTTCTCTTTCTTTAGCTTTTGTTTTGAAGTGTTTTATCTCAAAATCCTATCTTCTCTTTAAATGCATCACATTGTCTCAGAAGTTGCTCTCAATTTGACTGTACAGTCATTTTAGCAAAAATTGAAGAGATTGGGGAATCAATAAGAACAACAAATAGAATGGTGATGAAGTCAATGCAAGACCAGCCAAACAATTTATCGCACTAAAAAATTATTGATAATAAAGAACTTCAAGTACTTTTAAATTTATCTTTTTTTATTTTTTATTTTGTGTAATATTAACCTGAGACGAGTTTAAATGGAGTAAGATGATCAGTGAGGATTCATATAGCCAACTCCAACTTATTTGGGGCTAAGGTGTAGCTTTTGTATATATTATTAATAAACAGCAGATTGGAAATGGAGTAAGAGCCAGCACTAAATCAGAGATACTACAGAAGAAGTTTCATGAATTAGATTGGAGGAAACCACACAAAGAGTTACCGGTTGGAACACCACATCCAAGAAGGCAGACTTTCTCCAGAGGAGCTACTGGGTCAATCTTTGCAACACTAACATCATGGACAACAGTGTATTGACTGAAGGTTGAAGTTCCCATGAAATGATAGATTGGCTTTCCATTGATAGAAAATCGACTCTGGCGGTCATTCATCATAACTCCTACCCCAGTAGCCGCCCTAACTTTACCACAAAGGTTGGTCTTTCCTGATTTGCAGAACTTGCATTCTCTGCATTCAGCCTGGTAACAAGGTATAACATGGTCTCCTGGCTGAACCTCAGTCACTCCTTCACCGACACTTTCTACAATCCTGCAAATTTAGAGGCTAAGACCAAGAAAAAATGTATCCAGACAAAACTTTCATTTAGCTTCAATGAAATCATACGAAAAGCGAGCACGTACCCTGCAGCCTCATGACCAAGCACACATGGGAAGAGACCTTCAGGATCCTTCAAGGAGAAAGAAGCACGTGTCAGATTACTAATGATCTTGAACCATTGACTCCGAACTTATTGCTTCTCAAAAGTACCAATTTCCACAAAAACATTAGGAATTGCAAAGAAATTTTCCAAATAACAAGGAAAGGGCTAAAAATTCTTGGCATTCCAAGATATCCTTGAGCATAAAAATTTAGAGGAAGCGAAAATCTGAGAATGCATGTTTTAATGAAATTACATAGGAAAAAAAAATTACTTTTGCACTAGTTTTATTGTTTATCATAAGAATGTAATGATATGTTCATAATACTTATTAGCCACCCAAAAGCAAATTAGTATTGTTGCAGAAATGCAGAACTCTTCAACTCCATTTGATGATTCAGCCATCAATCAACTATGCCACAATCCCAAAGATCAAATCAATCATTCGACAGGTATTCCCCGAGGAATCATCACACTTAGGCCACATAACTATACCTTTATCCGGATTGAACTGGCTATGCTCTTAGAAACTCACATAGTCGGAGTTCGATATGTCTGATTGACCACTTAAGCAAAATCAGTAGTTCCTAAATAAGAGGAAAAATGTATACATACAGATACAGTATGAAATTACCTTGCCACTCCAGGTATAAGCATCAGTGTGGCAGAGAGCAGTATAGAGAACTTTAACACGGACTTCACCGGCCTGCGGTGGAGCTACCTGCACATCCTCGATCACCAGAGGCTTGTTGGGTTCCCAGGCCACCGCAGCTATATACACCCATTTCACAATCCATTATCACAAATTAAAGCTCAAAAATTAGGGTTCGCAGAAAGCATAACAATTGCAAGTAACATACATACATTTCTATAAATGGTGTACTAGTATATATATATATATATATATGTGTGTACTAGTATATATATATATATATATATATGTGTACTGGTTTAAATATTAGATCCGCCTTTTATATTGCTTAAAAGTGAAAATTGAATACATAAAATATAGAAAAATTACCTTTGCAGGTGATGACTTGACCTTGTGTAGCCATGATTTAGGAACTCCAATTCGGACCACAGAATCAATTTGTGAGATAAAATACTAAGAGTGTTTTTCTGAGGGATGAGTGGCACTTCAAAAGTTCAAATAGATCCGATTCTAACTTCAATTATTACTAAGCCATTCTTTTCCATGTCAAAGCCCAGCCCAGCCCACTTTCATTATTATTTTCTTTCCCTACTTTCTTTTTCCCTTTGTTATTAGATACTCCCTACATTTCAATTTATGTGAACCCATTTGACTGGGCACACAGTTTAAGAAAAGAGAGAAGACTTTTGATCTTGTGATGTAAAATGAGACACCTTTATTTTATGTGGCTATAAATCATTGCATAAAGGTCAATTGTTTCCAAATAAGGAAATAGGTCATTCTTTTTGGCACGGACTAAAAAGGAAATAGGTTCACATAAATTGAAACGGAGGGAGTATATTTTCTTCGTCGCATATTAAATGGAAATATCTATGTGATTATAAAAATAAAATATTTTTTAGGACAAACGGAAAGATATACTATATTTTAGGAGTGTATATTCATTCATCAATGTGAATTTCGGGACAAGGGAACTGTTTTTTAATGAAACTCGTCCCTTTCAAATCTTTATATAGTATTTTAATACAAAAGGAGTATGGCATCAAAAGATAAAATATTACTTTCTTCATTCTGCGCCCTGCTCAATTTGTTTTTTTTTTTTTTTTGCAAAAGAGAATATTCATATATATTACCTACTGCATACAGTGTGGCCCATTACATGTGACTGTCTTGCCATATTTAGTTAAACTAATACTAAATAAAACTACATTAGCACTACTACTATCATTAGAGTACTAACATAGTATTCACATGGGTACTACTACTAGAGTCATCCATTGTTTGGCTTATATTTACATCCAAAAGGTGCTTCCTATCAGCTTCCAGAGCTTGATTGACAAAAGGAGGTGCAAGTGCAACATTATAAACATACGGGTCATTTGAATAAAAAGTTTGGTTGCCTTTGCTAGTTGATCCGCGATCATATTATGTTCTTTGTATGCATATCGGATTGGCAGATTATTAAGCTGATTGAGAAGGTACCTGCAGTCATTTATCATATTGGAATGTGGAAAATTGTCAGTTTGTAATAAAGTAATCTATTTAGCATCTAACTCAACTTCTATAAACATCAAATTATGTTGTAGGTAAAGGTAAAGCCTTTGAGCAAAGCATATACTTCAGTTGATATTGTAGATCCTTTTTGTATGGCTTGTTTGAATCCCAGTATCCACTCCCCCCTTGAATTACGGATTGCTCCTCCAATTCCATTTGTATTGATGCCATGAGCACCATCCGTATTTAACTTGTAGAAGTTTTGCGCAGGTGGATGCCATCCAAGATTAGAGGAACGTTTTTTCCTAGTTTATGAAAATGAGCCGTGAGATATGCAAATTCAGTAGCTTGAAAGGTTGTTGTAGAACATTAACCTTTTCCTTTAAAGAGTTAAAGTTGTTTTTGTTGCGAGTTATCCAAGTATTTCACAAGCTTATAGGAAGGAAAGTGTTTGAAATTAAGTTATGCGGGAGATGAACATTTTTAGAGTTAATTAAAGCATATAACCAATTCTTAGTCCCTTGTATGTTAGTATATATCTTATTAGATTTGTAAAACCTAATTCTTCCCAAAAGTCAGTGGCATTTTTGCATTCAAGAAAAATGTGAGGAATAATTTTTCAGTATCTTGGCAGTATGTACAAGTGTTATTTTGTATAAGTCAATATATATAAGGTATGCTTTAGTGGGTTATCGATCATAGCATAATAACCAAATGAATGTTTTAATTTTAGGTAAGATTGGTAGTTTCCGTATCCATTTAAAGTTAATAGGTTGTGTAGGTGAATTTGTAAATTTGTCCAGTAAGTTATGGTAGTTAGAGTTTGTTGTAAATGCACCTACTTGCATTACACCCCAGTAGGGAGTGTCTGGAGTATTTTTATATGCGAAATATAAATATTGTGTATTGATTATATGATATCTTTAGGTAAATCAAAACGCATTATCTTTCAATCCCAATTGTATTATTAAGGAAAGATGAAACTTTAATATTATTTTGATTTATTGGAAGAGGCACTTGTATTAGTGAACG
This sequence comes from Nicotiana noctiflora, assembly GCA_032618575.1. NCBI lineage: Eukaryota > Viridiplantae > Streptophyta > Magnoliopsida > Solanales > Solanaceae > Nicotiana > Nicotiana noctiflora. The sequence goes on from JASVEL010010064.1 coordinate 63,323, forward strand.
AATTGTTGTACTAGGATTTAACCAGGGATCATTCCAAAAGCTAATATGCTGGCATGTTCCAATTTTTCATTGTAAGCAAGTTTGGCACAACCTCCATCCTTTTAATATATTAGACCAAATTCTGGAGTATTTGAAGGTTTTTTTCTATTCAAGTATTTATTAACGAGAATTTGGTCCCACATAGTGTTAGGCAATTTAAAGGCTCTCCAAGTCGAATTAGCCAAGAGTGTTGAATTTTTAACGTAAAGTGTTTGTATTCCTAAACCCCTACTTCTTTTGGTTAGTAATAGTGTCCTATTTTAGAAGGTGAATTATTTTCCTTGTAGCAGTTGTGCCCCAGAGAAAATTACGCTGGTATTGATTCATTTTGAATATAATTGCCGGAGGAATGCTACTATATTACATAATATGATTAGGTAAGTTATTCAAGGTTGATGTAATTAACATATCTCTTCCTGCAAGTGTGAGAAAATTAGTTTTTCAACCAACAAGTCTATTTTTGAAATTATCAAGCATGAATTGAAAATCTTATTTTTTTGGTATTCCTTGGAACATTGGAAATCCTAAATATTTCCGAAGGAGCTGTCTTCTTTAATAGTAAAGGAGTCTGTAACAAATTGTTTATCTTCCTGCTTATACTTTTTAGGGAAATAAATTTTCGATTTATCAAAATTGATTTGTTGTCCTGAATGATGCATGAAATCATTTAACACTTCCATAATGGCATTACAACCTTTAGCAGTAACTTTTGAGAACAAAATAATATCATCTGCAAAGAACAAGTGTAAAAGTGGTGTCCACTTGTGGAGATCTTAATAGTATGCCGTTGGAGATATTTGTCATGATCCAAACCCCACTCCAGTCGTGATGGCGCCTCTCGTGAAGACAAGGCCAGCCAGACCATTTCAGAACACCGCTTTTAAGCAGGTAATCTATTCAATAACGGTTCGAATATGATTTAAAGATATTAATTAATGTAATTACAATCTAACACAGCGCGATGGGGGTGTCACAAGTCACGAGCATCTATAAGAATGGAATTTTTACTTTACGGTCTAAGAATACACTGAACAAGAATAATGAATTACATGAAAAGACAGTGGTGGCGCGATTGCTGCCAGTCACCTCGCTAAAACATTTACAACTCTGCCTCCATGCAGCCAATACCCGCTACCAGGTGAATAAATACCTGCAACTGCATGTGGGGTGCATCGAGCAAAGTGAGTACTCCAACTCAGTGAATAATAAATCTCAAGATCGGAGACGCTCCTGGAATTTGGTCGACCCTGGAGTTGTAAGTCTCGACCTTCTTATCGGTGGCTTCTATCATTTTCTCACCCGATTCAATTCTTCTGGTGAGGTCCTTGAGCATTTTTACGATGACGGGATCAGCCATCGACCCGTTATTGCTCGATCTCTCTAGAACTTGTTCGACCGGGGAGCTGTCCCTAGCGCTACTGTGCTAGGAGTTTTCTGGTGGCTTTGCAGCTGAGCAATAGCTAGTTGTTGTGCCTGCAACATTTCAAAAATAACATGAAGTCTCACCTCCCGTTCTTCCCAGGCTGGGGTTTTCTGAGCTTCTTGGTAGTCGCCTGGGTGTATGCTCCTGTTAGTGTGGGAGCTCATTTCGACGCGTTGAGTGTCGCGCGAGACTTCGTCCACTGGAATTGGTCCTTGTGCGTTCTCAAGGTTTTGTGGTGGCTCACCAACACCTGGAATAATCACACAATTATCTCCGTGGTTCTCAAGGTTATTGTGTGCTGAATCAGACATTCCGACCTGAAATCAAAGATCTTTGGACAAGAAAGTGTGAAAGATAACTTGCGCTGTGTAATGTAACCAACAAGAAAATAATCACTATTATTTTTAGCCCCACAGTGGGCGCCAAACTGTTTACCGTAAAAATAGTTATAACAATTAAATTTGATTATGGGACTCTAAAAATATGTGATCTAATTTTATGTCGGTTGTTTAGTAGTTGATGCTATGAGTGAGACTTAAAAACGAAATAAGAGTTAAGAATGAAATGATAATCAAACTGATAGGTTGACAATCAGGGCCTCAAGCTCGTAAATTCGTGGGTCTCGAGGTCGATTCTGAGGCTCGACTGTGAGCTATCGAAGGTGATTGAAGTATGACTAGCAATTAATAAAATCTAAGAAGGATCTTTATGGCCAATGATAAGCAATAAATGATGAACAATAATGAAGATAATAAATGGAAGCAATAATATCAAGCGAATATGTTAGAAAGCAGAGAGAATGTTCTTGTATATTTCGTGTGGAGCAGCTAAGCAACGGATCCTTACAAAATAACAAGGACTCCATTTATATAGGAGGAAAATCTCAACATAGTATAAAATATATTAATTACATAGATATGTGGATGGGACAGCTGAATGACACCCTTATCTGGGTTCAGAATAGCCCACTAGACTTTGTGAGTTCTAGTCGTGTGTCTTGAGAACTCCCCAATTCTACCATAACTGGAGTCAACACTATCTCAAGATCGAGCGTCGACGAACCTCGAGGAAGGAAAACTAGACCGTAGCCTCGTAGCCTCAAGCCTTCACGATGATCTTGTGAGGTACCTTGATTACGTGAGACCCTCCGATTCTACCATATACATCTATTTCAAGTGGTAGTACTCCGTAAGTTTGCTTTTACCTTTTGATTCTTTGGCAATTAATCTTTAATGGGTAGTCAAAGGGAGGAAAAAACAATTAGTCAATGCATATTTCTTTGATACTAATATCTCGTTTTCCAAATAAAAAAAAAGAAAAAAACTTTAGAATATTTCTTTGACTTGTTAACTCCTTCATTTATATTTTATTATTAAAATTACGAAGTCCCTTAGCGAGATATCGCTCGCCTTTTTACCCTTTAAAATTTTAATTTTAGAAGACAAATTAGTCATTTTATTATTTTCCTAAATTTTAGAATTTTGAAATCAATTAAAATTTTACATATTAAATCTTTCTTTATTTAAACTTTTACGTAAATAATTAGTTCTAAGATTTAGTAGTTACGATTCATCTATACTATAAACATTTAAGAATCAAAACAAAATATTTCTTTTTCTAAGGTATAGACAACTTAAGGTTTAGCATAGGTTGAAATATGCTTCGTTAACCAAAGAACGAAAATCACCATTGTAAACGAACAACCGTTATCCTTTTTTCAGTTATTCGAACAACCGATAATTTCATATATCATTTATATATATACTTTATTATAAAATATTAAGATTAGTCATTTTATAGTCATTTCGAGATTTTGTATTATCGCTTAACAAATTTTTAAGGGCTATAAGGCCAACTTTTTCATTCCCATAAGTTTAAAAGATTCAAATTATTAATTTGTTTTGTTTGAAAATCTTGGTAAAAATTTCATGTTATTTTTTATGTATCAAGTCAAAAAAAATAACAATAATTTTTATAATATTCCGATATAAGTCACAATAGGGTCTAAGGATTTCTGTGGCCAGATTTTTTTCTAATTAAGCTAGCTAAATGAGATCAGCTTTTGTTATTTTCATGATTCTTATACTTTATTCTTTAATTTTTATTTTATAAGTCAAACATATTATTTAATAATATTTTACATAATATTTAAAAATATATTTTCATTGATATGAGGTAGCCGTTAGCGAAATATTATTCGTCTTTTTACCCTTTAAAAATACAATTCTCACTAGATAAAATAGTCATTTAATTATTTTTCTAATATTTGGTATTTCAAAATACAAACGAGGCATAAGCGGATTTATGTGCGATAAAATTTATTCTTCTATCGATCTAGCTAAATAGGATCAATATTCATCATTCTCAACAACTTATATTTTTTCTTTTCTATAACTCAAATGTATTATTTAATAATATTATGTAATTTTTTTTAAAATTGTGTATCCATGAGATGAGGTTCACGCGCAACGCGCTTACCCTAACGGGTTGTTTGGTAGCATGCATTAGATAAAATAATGCTTGCATTAACTTTGTGTATTAATAATACCTTGCTTGGTAAACTTTTTGACCCTATGCGTTAGTTATACACCATATTTGGTATTATCCGATGCATAATTAATGCATAGAAAACCATGGAATTAGCTATGCAATGTGTTAATGCATGCATTAGCTTAGTTAAAGATAAAATTATCCTTCAAAATTTATGCTTGATTAAATATATTATTATATTAATGCAAGTTTAAAATAATCCAAATAGTGAGAAATAAAATTATACAACGACCCAGTATAGTCCCACAAGTGGTCCTGTGGAGGTAATGTGTATGCAGGCGTTACCTCTGCCCCGATGGGATAGAGATGCTGTTTTCGGTAAGACCCTCGGTTCAAGAAAGAAATAAAATTATATTCCTATTAAATAAATAAATACTTATAATATTTTCTTTTTTAAAGAAATATTCAGTTCTATACTACAATTTAAGTAGACAAATCACATAATTTTTTTTAAGAATTTTTTCAAATAAAAACATTCCTAACATATGTTTCTTCTAAAAAGATAGTAATTGACTAGTTTTGAGGGCAACTTTGCAAACAAATAGTAATTCTTTTAAAAATTGTGCAATACTTTAACACACCAAATCAAACAATAAATAAGAAATATATCAGCATAACTAATACCGATATTACTAATACACCAATCAACATTATTCTTATACACCCTACCAAACGACCCGTAAGACTAGTATTTATACAACGTAAGCACGTCACCTTTTGTCAGCACTCAGCAAAAATGATTTTTGCTTGAACTAGAATTTAGATGTATGGTGCAGCTGGGCTTGAGTTTGCCTATATTTTTATTGTTTTAAATTGCTGCATGAATGCTTCCTCAAATAAAACTACAATTTACAAACTTCAACTGAGAGAAAAATTGTTGATTCCATAAAACTGTGTAAAGAAGAAGAAAATTCCCCCAGAATTACAAAGGCTAAGCAATGTCTTCATACTCTTTCATTATAAATGTGAAACTTATTAGCATCCAAAATGGAGCAGGGTGACAAATCAACCCTGCCCTTGTACAAATACAATGAGTCAAAATTCTTCTCACTACCTACCCTATGGAAGGGATACGGGTAAAAATCAACAGTGGCAATTTACATGGGATCGACACGCCAAAATTTGGAAAAATATCAAGTGGAAAACTATCAGATTTACATGACAAACGAAAATCTCAACTGAGAAAAATTCCCATCTACATACAACAACTAACTCATTACTACCTACTTTGAATGTTAGGCCCCCATATGCGAATAGTTTGATCATCACTCGCTGAAGCTAACATATGAGGCCTTTTAGGATTCCAGCTCACACAGTTCACAGTCATTGTATGGCCACACAAGATCTCAATAGGCTTTGAACCTCGACGATTCCATATATACACCTGTTACAACTCAAACATCATTTCCCTGCATCGATATACAAAATGAAGGAATCGGCTCTACCAAATATCGGAATTCACACGCATGAAAAATAATATGCTGAATCATGCATAGATATGATGTAGCTACTTCGCAAACAGTGTGTGCTCGCCTTTGCTGTAAAAAATGCAGTCTAGGACAAATGACCAACATATGAAATGAGACTATTAAGCTTAAAGAAAAGTAGCCTCCAACAAATCATTCACACCTTAAAATTGAAGTTCTGGAACTTCATGCTTATGTGTAGTATTATTTTTTTTTTTCTTTTTCTTCTTGTGATAGTGGGGATTAAAGAACAAGCATACCTTTGAATCTTCACTACCACTGGCAATGAAAGAGCTATCCAATCCTCCGAAACAGGAGCGTATCACGTATTTATGTTGTCTGTGGCCTTTATATTTCCTGGGACTAAGCCATTCGCCTGCAACATCCCACATATGAATCTCTTGACTATTAAGGTTTACTATGAAGAATTTACCATCCCCTGATAATGAAAGGGATGTGATTGGATGCTCCTCTGGAATCACACGTTCAGCACCTGTCCCCACATTCAATATTCGGATATCCTTGTCAGAAAATATGCTGATAAGTTTTTCTCCATCAGGTGTAACAGCAAGATCTAAAACCTTTGGCATCCGCTGCCCTCTCCACGATTTGATCTCCTTACCCTCACAGTCCCACATGTATATGCCTTTTTCAGGGTCCGAACTGCCACAGACGAATCGCTTAGAATCAGGAAACCAACCGCATGAGCTGACAATGAACCCATCACCGCCATATGTGTGCTTGCATGTACCTGTTTCCACGTCCCAGAGCTTGAGCACTTCCATGTTCCCGCAGGTTAGCAACATTGTATCATCAGGACTCCATGCTACAAAAGAAACAGGCTTTTCATGGCTCTGCAGCACGTGTCTCTGGGTCAGGTTCCCATCATCCAGTACCTGAAAGTAATTATCAATCCAACTCAGGAAATAATGGTTAATCAAAATCTCGTAGCCTTGAGAACATGAGCTAATAGTTATGATGTACACGATCATTAACCCTCATCCCAGAAACTTGCGGATGCCCCGTGAAATCAGATCGTTTTAAAACACAAAGGTGCCAAAAAAAAAATCCGTTGGTTTGAAATTAAAGAATTTAGTACACAATAAAAATGCAACTAACTTTAGCATCTAATATACATCAACGCTGATATTAATCCAACTCCAAAAAAGTTGATGATTCAAAGAAAGCGACGAATTCTCTTTGAATCATTTTGTTCTATATTATTTGAAGCGCAAACTTCTCTAAATCGCATGGCTTCACCCATGAAGCGATAACCCCTCGTTTCGCATTGTTTCATTACTTATCAGAATCTAAGAGAAATTATCCATGGTTTAAGACAAAATATCTTGACCAAGCTATACGTACACAATCACCAAGGATACTTATAAACCAAATGCTTAGTTACTGCCAGAAATATCAAAACTAGATGTCATGTCTCCCAAAATCTGTTCGGATCAGTCACATGACTGTGACATACGTCTGACAATGTTACAAAGTACATGCACTAAGAAAAGGTTCTACTTATTCCCGATGAAGAAGGTCTTCATGGAATCACAAGCGCAATTTTATTGTTTCTGCTGAAAATTAATGTTAATGGTTATTATTCTAATAATAATAACAACGACAAGATCTAAAATAATTTAGCCTAATTGAAGTCTTTCCAACATCTTTGGGGTCCATCCCTTTATGAAGCACATGACGGTCAACATTCTTTGACCCATTTGTATTGGCTGCTAAATTTGTCCTTAACAATTTCTGTTAAGCTAACCCGGCCAACCAATTTATGGTAGAGGGACGGGATAGAGCAACTAGAGATGGCAATGGGGCGGGGGTGGGGCAGGTTGAACCTTAACCCGCAAAGATTTCAACCCGCTCCGCACTGCCCGTATAACAATTTTTGTTTTGTTTTTACTGAGGAGTAATTCGGTGGCAAATCTTTTTATAACTTGAGACATCATCCATCTCCATTCTTTAGATATTTTTTTTTTTTAATTTCAGCTTCAGACAGTGAAATGCTAATTAATATACTCACTTTTTCCCTTCTAAACATTTATTTTTGCTTTGTATATAAAATATAGTAGTATTTACTTAGAGAGAGACTTTTAAATGCACTTTTATTACTATTTCTTTCATTGTTGTTTTTCTTTCACAGGATGATTTAGCTTTGGCTCCGAAATTTATGATCCTTTAATTTATTTAGCAAACTTGCAGGCTTCAGACTCTTATATTAATAATATAAATAGTAAGAATACTCCAAAATAAAATGAAACTAACAATTATCTGATACATATTTATTTTGCAAAACTTTTTTTTTTCCCTCTCAAAAGTACATTGGGAAAATTATATATTTAAGATTCTAGATTATTGTCATAAGATTTGTAGTAATAATTAGTAACCACGTACCAAAAAATTGTTTGTTCAAGAATTAAATGTGTACAAGATAAATCTTTCAGTTGCAAATCCTTAACTTAGCTACTTACTTTGATCTAATACACAGCCTGCAACAAACCCGCAACTGCTTTAAACACTTTTTAAATCCAAACCCGCCCGCACAACATTAAAACCGCCCCGCCCTGCAAAAGCTCAAACCCGCCCCGCACCCGCACCCGCACCCGCACCCGCACCCGCACCCGCACCCGCACCCGCACCCGCACCATTGCCATCCCTAAGAGCAACCATCCAACACTAATTTCAACCTTAGTGCCTAGGATTGTTATATGGCACAAAAGGAATATAATCATACATAAATCAAAGTCTAGCTTCATAATGCTGGTAGTGCTTGACCACTTTAAGATTGATCCTAAAACTTATCTCTGCCTTTCAACTGGCCACATGACTGCTGTCAAGCTTTACTTGAAAATTAGAATACAATGGGAAGACTTAGCTCTAAAACCTCCAAATTTCAGGACAACAGATTGACCAGCTATGAGTATTGGGTACACCAAGGTAGCCCTATTTAGGCAACTTGAGAACACGGATTTGCTGGAAAGTTGCACTTTATTGCTTGACAAAATGCTAATTCTGCAGCTTAGTTGTTGCAATTCAAGATTCATCCTACTAGATAGTTTTAAGGCTATATCGAAGATACAAGATACTTCTCATTTTCTGGTGATAATTCCTAAGTAAATGAGTACGTAATCTTTTTCTTTAATTATACGTATCCAGTCTTCCAACTTCAATCTCTTTAATTTTGTACTTAGCCATCCTAAATCATCATTCAATTTGAAGCTAATAACTGATACACCATTAGGGTGTGGAATAACCACTCCACCATATTCACAGCCCCGGTCCATTAAGCTACTAAAGAAATAAGGCTTTATTTTCTTTATAAGAAAGTTATAGCTGCAAAATCCAAAATGAACACCATCTATCAAATAAACAACACGCACACGCATATATATATAGAGAGAGAGAGAACTAACTTCTTTTTGATACATGGTGTTCATTTAGGATTTTGCGGCTATAATTTTCTTTGAAAGAATTATAGCTGAGGGCAGGTAAATTCTTCAGCCGAAGCATAAACCTGGAAACCACTTCCCTACCTTTCTCCTCAGAAAAAGAATCTTGACTAGATTATTTCCTTCTAGTAACAGTCAAGTGAACAACCTAAATTCACTCAGAGTACAATTTCTTGATAAAAGATGCAATCGACCCAAGGAAAAAAAGCTTCTTATATAGAGGCTTTTAAGAATGCATAAAGGACCTGCAACTAAGACATGGATTTCTTGGTAGCATTTATCCAGAAAGCAGAATAAGTAACTTTTTCTGTTTAATTTGATTTCATTCAATCTTATTACTCTAATTCTAATTCATCTTGCAAAAGGATAAATTTCTCCTCCTTATTCCATGAAATCACTTACTCAAACAACGTAAATAGGTTAACTCGATAATTCCTAGCTCATGGAGTATCAGAGCTGCAGGGGAGTGATCCTTAACAAGTATCCCCTCTATCCATGATTTAGGTTTATGTTTTCAACACCACAACGAAGCAATTTACAGGAATAACCCAAACTGGCAGTAGGAGTAAACTCCTGGAGTTTTAAAACTTGCATAGCAAACTTAATTGTGATATTATGAAACACACCTTCCATATGATGGCCGTGCAGTCACTTGATGATGATGCCAAGTAGTTTCCATTGTTCGAGAACTGCACATACCAGACTTCATTCCTGTGGTTAGTCAGAATCTGCAACAGTGTTAAAGACATTAAACATGTCTCTCCTAGAGAGAGGCTAGACGAACAATGACAACAAATTAGTAACGAGAGAAACTACTCATGATCACAGTGTGATAAGTCCAATTTTCATTAACTCCACACAGATTAAACATTTCTACAATAGAAAACCATTCCTTATCAAATAAATTTAAAATATATATATATAATAGAAACCTTTATTAGCATTCGCAATTTCATTGTGACTAGATCATTAACAAGTCATAAAGCAATATTTGCCACAGAATTGCGAGGCTACCAACATTCTACAAATTTGCCTATATGTCAGAAGCTTATTTGAGACCATGATCTGACATTCACAATAAAAGATAGTCAAATTAATGATATAAGAAAATGGCCTTTCCAGGATACACAGTACTGCTGGGAATGTGGCCTCTTTAGTCTTGGATCTTTCCAAACTTATCTAAAATAACAAATTATAACACTAGAAAAAGAACTTCATTACGAGCTAAGTTTCACCTTGGATACACTATGTTAGCCCTCTATCAAACCCTCTCAGGTCAACAGATAAAGGAGCCCAAAAGTAAGGCAAACTAGTTCAAATATCCTAGTGTATCACTTGGGAATTAATGAAATTATCCCATATAACCGTCCTACTTTCCTTTTCAATTTGTGTATTCTGCAAAACAATTTTTCCAAGATTAGCAAAAAGGTAGCAGTAGAACCACTTTTGAGCTATTGAAGGTTTACTTCCAGGGTTAAAATGGTAAGTGAAAATTAAGCTATTAAACTGTAAGTCAATAAGCGTGACAATCTGATATCCTATTGAGCAAAAAAATTAATGGATCAAAATGAAAGTAACTTAAGATAACATTAGACTTCTAAGATCAGATGCAATCTTCAAAAACTTTGGCAATACATGGTCCTCTCAGTGCTCACCTGAGTGGTCTTTGTTGGAAACTGACTTCCATCACAATGGTGATCTTCGTAGAGTGAAATTGCATCAACTGAATTATGATACACACAGGTATCTATCTGCGACCATACAGCCATTTCAACCAAGTACTCTAATCTTCGTTCGGGCAATGTAATGGGTGGCGGCAGTACTTTTTCAAGTTCCATCAGCAAAAAATCTTGCAAATTAGAAATAACATCAAGATCTGCCTTACCCAACCCCAATTCCTTCAAGGCGAGAAATCCAAAAGCAAGCTTATGAACCTTCTCTTTCTCCACTTGTAAACCAGATATGCGTTTCTGTAAGATTTCCAAAGCTGAAGAGTCGTCCCCACGATTCAAATACTCTAACGAGCACTGTTTGAGAACAAGAAACAAAGCCGACGCTCTTGTCTCATTGGTCAAGCCATTAAGTCTATTAAGGCAGTCAATACATGCATCCCAATTAGCATCAAGAATATGCGACTCAAGGGACTTAAGTTCAACAGTTTTGTAGGCAATCCCAGATTCTGATTCCAAAGAAACAGCAGACTTTCTGTAGCCTAGAGAATAGAGACACTGAATAATGATCCTCACAAATTCATGCTTCTTTATTAGGTGTTTTGACCCAAGATACTCCAATGGATTCTCCATGATTGGAACAGCCTCAACAACCAGTTACATTCCAAAAGACTACCCTAATTTCCACTTGTAACCCACTGAAAACTCGAGAAAATGCTCTGCCACCAATTTAGAAACCCAAATCAGAAATGAACCACTAAAGTTAGCAGAGATAAAATGGAATAAAGTAAACAAAGAATCTTCAACTAAGTATGCCATCAAATTGTTGAATAGCAACTGAGGTTAAGTACATCCAACAACAAGAATATATGATCCAGTAATCCAAAAACCACTACAGAAGACGCAGAAAAGCATAATAAGTAATGGAAAGAACAGAACAAGATTGATTTACAATTAACTAACACCCAAGAAACTAGCATTCAATTTCTAAAGCTACCCTTTTTTCCACTTGTAGACCAGCTGCAAACCCATTATGACGCAAACTTCTGCCCACCATTTTACAAACCCAATTCAAAAGTAAAGTAAACGAACACATTTCCAACTTAGTATGTCATTAAGTTGTTGAATAGCAACTGAGGGTATGAAAAATATGATGCAAAAATCCAAGAAAATATGCAAAAAGATTACAAGAAGATACAGGAAAGCGTAATAAGCTACTGAAAGAACAAACAACAATGATTTACAAACAATTAACCGCGAAGAAATGGAGATATTGAAGGGGGAAAAGAAAACAAAATATGTACCTGATGAAAATTCAAACACTGTAACTGCTTAACTGGAATGAGTAATGACGATAATAAGAATTACAGGCTAAGAATGGGGAATCTAGTCTAGTGAATCTAGAGAGACGATTAATTGAAGGCGAAAAGATTAAATCGTAATTGAAGAAGACAAGCAAAGCAAAGACAAAAGATTCAGTTGAAGGCGAAAAGATTAAATCGTAATTAAGGAGGGGAACACGTGGATGGATGATAGCTACTTCCAGAGTAAATCAACGACGTCGTAATATACTTTTTTTTTTTAATTGGGCCTACCAAACCATGGGCTCATAGTACTACTTCTTGGACCGACTGCAAGTGGGCCATAAACAAGAAGGTGGAGGGCGAAGTGCACAAATAGCCCTTTTTAGGACCCCCTATTACAAGAAAAAATGACCGAAAACTACAAAAAAAAATATATAATAATAATAATAATTAGAGTTTGTCCTGAAATTTCAATCGTGGGTCTAAATTTTAAATTTCAGATCTCTGAATATGAATTTTGAATGCAATGCACAAATGACCTTCTTTAGTAGTCCGGAAATAAATTATACATTCAACTATTTTTATAAATAAAAATTAATCTACTAGGCTATCCGGGTACAAAATTGAAGGAGTGTCCTTACGAAAGGCCATATGGTGCAAATAATCGGGATCCAAAATATCATTATTTTTTTCCGTTTTCACAGTTCATTTGGGGAAAATATTTTAACTCCAAATCTTAAATAATTAAAATTTGAACTCGTGTGATATGTTAATAATGTAATTGCACTTTTGGTAAAAATGTTGTACTACTGCATTCGCTATCCTTTTACTAGTATGAGTTTAGTGAACACGTGTTCTTTACTAGTAATTTTCAAATAACGTATCTATAACTATTGAATTCTCTCTTAATTCGATACTAAAAATAAGTCAACGAATGACGAATTTTTTGCAACAAACTGACCAAATAAAATAAACATGGATATAATGACAAATACAAACAAGACTGTTATTTTAGTCTAATGAAAACAAACTTTATTTGTTGGATATTACTATG
>JASVEL010010065.1:0-30054 GCA_032618575.1 Nicotiana noctiflora
AGAGTTGATGTTGTTTCACCCGTAGAAACATAACCAACCAATGTGTCTGCCCCATCGGCAGACATCCCCTCCACTATGATTGATCAGCAACCTATCATGATGGGGGGTCAGACTTCTTTGGTCGTTGTTACTATCTTAGAAGGGCCTTCATCCTCGTTATTTGGCCATTCCTCTCCGGCTGCAGAAAAGGGGAAAGGCATCATGGTCGACGACTATGAATTGAGTCTGACCTTGACCCCGATGATGTCAGGATGTTTGAAGATGGTATCACCCATTCAGTAGTTTGTGCTGGAGGACCGTCTCGAATTCATGAGATCTTAATGGATATTAATCTCATGGAGGATACGAAAGATCCGGTGTTGTGATTCAACATCTTGTGCTCTGCTGCCTAAAATGAGGTCCTTCGGGGCGTTCCTGATATTGATTAGGTACACGAGGTGGCCGCTATAGGTTTGAGGGTATGTTTTGCTTCCCCTTCTTGTTTCATTTTTTTTACTAGATGATAAGGCCTTAACCCATCTTTTCATTTTTCAGACGTATATGTTGGAAATTGAGAGCGCTCGTAGGGCTCATTCGGGCCAAGATTTTCCTGAAAATATTGGAGAAGTACTGGCACTATCACAATAAGTGTCGTGAGATACATGAGCAGTTGAAGGTGAACCCTAATGCTCGATCCCTGGTGATCAGTTGGAGAAGAGGGACCGACAATTAATGGAGGCCATTCGCAAGAGTAGTGTACTCGAGGAGAAACTTCGTACGAAGGATGAGGAGCTTGAGTTGGGCAAAGGGGATGCTGCTGAGTGTGAATACCTTCAGGGGAAACTGAGACCGATGTAGTCTAAGGTGGATTAGAATCTCATCAGGGTCGAGGCGATGAGCGTGGAGTGGATGAGAAAATTGGCCGAGTTGGAGAGAAAGGTTGTTGGGTTGGAGAGCATCAAGAGTGCCTGGTCGTCGGCGTCGGCAAGGGCAGCGGCTCTGGAGGACACTATATGTATCCTCCAATCCGAGCAGAAATTAGAGTGGGAAACGGCCACGCTAATGGAGGCTAGACTCGAGGAATGTATTGCAGAGATCGACCGAGAAACGTTGATCCTAAGTGACCTAGTCGCTGCTATTGAGGCTAAAACGGAGAAACTATTGGCTCAAGTTGGCTCTTCCACCACCGATGTTCCCCATCGCTTGAATGATATTTGGGTTCATGCTGATTCCTAGTAGGATATATATAAGAGTATGTGGGAGGGAGGTAATGTTACTGTAGCCATATATGAAGGGGAACGGGCGAAGGCACTAGAGGTTCATGTTAAACCGTGGATATGGATTTGCGACGCCGAAAACTGATGATGGCACGGACGATGAGGGAGGATTTCCCGAAGATGATTCCGAGTGAAAGAATTGATGTCTATATCTTCTTATTTTTTTTGTTGTTATTTGTTTTTTTTGGGCACTATGTTGGTTTTAGCCGCGAGTAGTCTGCAGCTATTTGCGTAATAGCTTTGTATAAGGAGGGATGTTCTGTTGTTATATGTCTTTTGTACTTCCTTTCCTATTTTTCACTTTATAACTTTGGTGCAAAGAAGTAGATTTCCCCATGATGAGTTCCCTACCCTCAGGGAACTTGATGTCACATGGGTTGAGTAGAACCTTGATGATGGCTTCAGGTGATGGGACAGTGCTTTCAGACTTGGGTTGAGGTGCTATCCCCTTGCAGTCTGAATGGTGTTGAATTTTGGGATGTGACTTTCAAGTTCGTATCAAAGTATTATCCCATCTCGAGTCCCAATTTTCTTCGGCGATGGTATTTATCTCAGGGGTATCATTTCAAACTTCCGTTGAAACTTTGACCCATTATTGTTCGATCAAGGTCGAACTCTTTTTCTTCTTTCTTATTTTTTTTGGCCGAAGGCTCTTGGCCTTAAAGGCATTATTTTGACCTTTTGTCGAAATATTAGCTCGTCATTATCCGATCAAGGTCGAACTCGTTTTCTTTTTTGATGAAGGCTCTTATGCTTAAAGGCGTTATTCTGAACTTTCGTCGAAAATTAACTCGTCATTGTTCGATCAAGGTCGAATTTGTTTTCTTTTTTTACGAAGTCCCTTGTCCTTAAAGGCATTATTTCGACCTCTCATTGAAATATTAACTTGTCGTTGTTCGATCGAGGTAGAACTCATTTTCTTTTTTGGCGAAGGCTCTTGATCTTAAAGGCATTATTTCGACCTTTTGTCGAAATATTAACTTGTCGTTGTTCGAACGAGGTTGAACTTGTTTTCTTTCTTGGCAAAGGCTCTTGGCCTTAAAGGCATTATTTTGACCTTTTGTCGAAATATTAACTCATCGTTGTTCGATTGAGGTTGAACTCCCTTTCTTTTTTTTTGGCAAAGGCTTTTGACCTTAAAGGCGTTATTTCGACCTTTCGTCGAAATATTAACTTGTCGTTGTTCGATCAAGGACGAACTTATTTTCTTTTTTGGTGAAGTCTATTGGACTTAAAAGCGTTATTTTGACCTTTAGTCAAAATATTAACTCGTCGTTATTCGATCGAGGTCGAACTCCCTTTCTTTTGTGCCGAAGGCTCTTGACCTTAAAGGTGTTATTTCGACCTTTTATCGAAATATTAACCCGTCATTTTTCAATCGAGGTCGAACTCCTTTTCTTTTTTGGCACAGGCTCTTGGCCTTAAAGGCGTTATTTCAATCTTTCGTCGAAATATTAACTTGTCGTTATTCAATCGAGGTCGAACTCGTTTTCTTTTTTGGCGAAGGCTTTTGGCCTTAAAGGCATTATTTTGACCTCTCGTCGAAATATTAACTTATCATTTTTCGATCGAGGTTGAACTTGTTTTCTTTTTTTGGAGAAGGCTCTTGTTCTTAAAAGCGTTGTTTCGACCATTCGTTGAAATATTAACTCGTCGTTGTTCGATCGAGGTCAAAAATCTTTTTCTTTTTTTGTTGAAGGCTCTTGGCCTTAAAGGCATTATTTCGATCTTTTGTCGAAATATTAACTTGTCGTTGTTCGATCGAGGTCGAATTCCTTTTCTTTTTTTTGCGAAGTCTCTTGGCCTTAAAGGCGTTATTTCGACTTTTCATCGTAATATTAACTTGTCGTTGTTCAGGTCGAATTTGTTTTCTTTTTTGGCAAAGTCTCTTAGCCTTAAAGGCATTATTTTGACCTTTTGTCGAAATATTAACTCGTCGTTATTTGATCGAGGTCGAACTCTTTTTTTCTTTTTGTCGAAGACTCTTGGCTTTGAAGGCATTATTTTGACCTTTTGTCGAAATATTAACTTGTGGTAGTTTGATCGAGGTCGAATTCTTTTTCTTTTTTGGCGAAGGCTCTTGTCCTTAGAGGTGTTATTTTGACCTTTCGTCGAAATATTAATTCATCCTGGGTCTTGGTTTTCCTGAGGGCTGAGCGTCTTCTGGGGGAGTCCCGGTTCGCTTGATTTTATTTACATCGAGGAATGTAATGTTGGAGAGCAGGAGAATTTGCTTCTTTGCCCATACTCATTTCACATGCCTACTGAAACCTTCCCTGTCCCCCATGAGGGCTCTTTTGGGGCAACTTCTTGGCAGGGGAGAGTGGGTATCATTTTTTGAGAGTTGGGTTTGTTTCCGTGGTCGCTCACCCGCGCGGTGTTTGCGTTCTTGTTTGAGAAAACAATAGAAGGTAGATCTGTGGCGTTGCTTCTTTTGCCTGACATTTCAGTAGTTAGGGGGGGGGGGGGATGGTATTTTCTTAATTCGACAACTGTATTCTGCTTTTTTCCCTTTTTCATATTTCATGTCTTTGTCTTGTGCGAACTAGGCTTGTTTTAGCTAGCTCATGGGCTGCCCGACGTGCTGGGGGGAGGGGGAGGGGGAGGGGGAGGGAGTTGGTTGCAACTTCTGCTCTTATATACCATCATGATCTAGGTTGATGTGTGTGACTTACTTATCGTTCGTTTCGGCAGGTGGTCGTGTATCTGATTTTCGACTTGGAGGAGATATGGAAGTTTTTACTAAGAAATTCTCACAGACAGCGCCAAATTGTTCGATCAAAAGTTATTGGAACCTTTTTGATTAAATCAATTTGAAAAGATAAAGAGGTAAATCTTAGTCAAACATAACAAGCTCGAGATCTAATCAAATCAAAGAATAATACATAAGATGAAATAAAAACGATTGATCTTATTAAAAAATTTCATCTCTTCCTCACTTGGCCGTGGAGAATTATTCTTTTACATCCTCCATGGGAGATTGCTTTATTTTGTTTTTGCTAAGAAAATTAGAGAGAAGGAGAAAGAGAAGAAAAAAAAGAGAAAGTCCCTGAGTAGAAAAGTTTCCTCCCTTATTTATAGCCATGAAAATCCCATTGCATTCTTGGGTCGGTATACTTTATATCATGTTCGCTTTCGTCGTTCCCTCACTATTGTTCATGGATTTGGCAGGTATTATAAGCTCAGGATTCTGAACAGACCATACCGTTCCCTAATGCCTTGCTGCTGGGACGGGATCTTGGTTGGATCGACCATCAAAGTAAGATTTGACCAATACAAGCTCGATCTATATTGAACTTGTTCTCGATGCAACCCCTCAAACCTACACAATCGGGGTATATAATTTTGATCGTAAACAATTAAACATAGGTCCCTCAGCATGTGTGAAACACATATCCAGAAACTAATTTCCTAAAAAATATATTCACATATTCTATAAATAAAGTTGAGATAGGACCAAGAATATAAGCGAATTGACTGTTGCACTAATGCACGGTGTGAGAGCTCTGGATGTTGTAAACCATTACGGAAAGCCAAGGCGGTGTCCTCCTTTGGGAAAGAAAAAATGAAACATAAATTGAGTCGTCACGTTCAAATAAATGAGATGCCTAATTAATAGAAGAGCATATACCACTTTTTCTCATTTACTACGTACCTTATTTTCCTCATCATATGCTATCACACTCATATTCACGTCACCAACCTACAAACTCCCACCTAGAAAGCACCCATGCTGTTAAATTTTTAAATTAGAATACACATTTAGGTCAAAAACAAGACAAGAGGGGTTGCTCTGATGGTAAGCAACCTCCATTTCCAACCGAGAGGTTGTGAGTTCGAGTCTCCCCAAGAGCAAGGTGGGAAGTTCTTGGAGGGAAGGATGCCGGGGGTCTATTTGGAAACAGCCTCTCTACCCCAGGGTAGGGGTAAGGTCTGCGTACACACTACCCTCCCCAGACCCCACTAAGTGGGATTATACTGGGTTGTTGTTGTTGTTGTATTTAGGTCAAAAACAATTTTCCAAAATAAAATAATATTCCGTTCTAATAAGTAATTTTTTTGGATGTTTTTACACATATTAAGAAATTTACCTTTTAGCATTAATTAGCAATAAAGTTGACCATATTAACCTTTACTGTCTCACATAAACACTCGTAACACATATTCCAATACTATTTACTGCAAGGATAATATAAAAAAAATAATTAATTTATTCTTAAAATATGAAAAAACTACTTATTTTGAACCAAAAAAAAGGTTAAAATATTACTTATTTTGGATCGAATGGAATAACAATTTTCAAAAGCTTATTATACAATATAATGTATTTGTCAGCATCTCTCACGTAATAAGTGAGGTTGGTTTTTTTATGTCACTTCTTCCTTTCCCTTCTCCAAGTCTCCAATATAATTTATTAATTAAAAGTGTAGGATTCAAGTCACGTGAATGATAAGTTGAAGCACCGTTACTTTTTTTGTGGAAAATACTATAAAACAATAGTGTAATAATTAAAAAAAGTTAAATCGAGAGTTTTTTCTATAATTACTTTTTGGAATTATAAACCAAAACCAAAGTTAAACCCCACCGAAGAAATCTCAACAAACATCTTGGAAATTCATGATATTCCAATGACATAAATTAATGCTGAGATGGTCTATTTAAAACCCTAATCTTATTTAATGATTAAAAGAGTGTTTGGTTAAGCTTATAAGCTGGCCAAATTGGCTTATAAGCAGTTTTTGGTTTATCTACGCGTTTTATAAAATTAAAAGTGGTTATAAGCCAAAAATAAGCCAAAAGTCATAAGTTGGTCTCCGCCAACTTATAAATTTCAGCTTTAGGTTTGATCCATATATTTACTATTCTATCCCTAAAATACTTCATTTTAAAACAAAACTCTTCGTATATCTAGTTCTTCAACTGCTTATTATTAATTTTAATACTTTTATCCAAACACGTAACTATTTATTTTTTAAATCAGCTTCAATACTTAAATATTTTTTAGCACTTAATACTTATCAGTTAGTCTAAATCAGCTAAGCCAAACTGACACTAATTTAACGATCTCACCCCACATGCAAATGCTAAAAGCATATTGTTATAATATTCTTCTTTCCGAATCACCTTCCATTATTCCTTGGGATGACTTATCTTAATTTTTTCCCTTATACGTATTTCTTTATCTGTATATATTAATTTCCAACAAATTCAGAGTGATTTATTCATACTCAAATCACAAATACTATAGTTTATTTTTTCACTCCTTTTATTTTCTCTCAGCTAAAGGACACACATAGGCTAGCAGAGAGAGAAGGTGTGATCAGCTTTGTTTGTTTTTATTGAAAGAGTCCTATCGAGACTGCAACTCTTGAAAGGTAAATAACTAAAAAAGTGATCACAGGTCTAATAATTCCAAACATACTGCGCCAGTAAAATATTGAATGCTACATTTCTGGCTTTCTTTTTTACCATTATAAACATATTTTAATAATATATCACAGACTATGGTGGATCTGTTTTTCTCTCTCTATATATATCATATCATCACCACCTCACTACCCAATGAAGGCTAGTGTATTGTAGGTGTGGGTGTTATTTTTAGCACTACTCTCTCTTTTTCTGTGTGTGTGTGTGGGTGTGTGAAATAGCTAGCTATTTGCTACTACAAATACTTTCTATCTCTATCGTTGCAGAATTTTGCCTCGACAATCTCCACACCGGCTCAATACACGACTCTTCATCTGAGGAAAATACCAAAAACCCAGGTCAGTATTTTGGATTTTCTGTAATGGGTTTGTTTCAGATTTCAACTACGTCTCGCTTGTCACCTTCTTTTGTGTATTTCTCTCTCTCTCTCTCTCTCTCTCTCTCTCTCTTTTTTTCGTTGATGATATAATATGAATTTGTTTTTATGTGTTATGTGTCTGCAGAATCTTTCTTTCACTGGGTTACTTGTCATCATTTCATGTGTTGTGTCCAGATGGTGAAAATGCCCCTTTTGCAAGATTCAATCCTTATTGCTGGTTTAGTATAACAATACAATACTACTACGGACTCTCGATCCAGCTTCAACAAAATTGATCTACCCTGCTCCTTTTTCATGCTGAAGATTGATACTTTTCGATGATGGGTATCAATCTTTTCTTCAACACAGCTACTAATTCTGCTCGCACGGTGTTGCTATTTTCTGTTACTTTTCAAGGCCTTTCTTTCTTGGAATTATCGTCCATCTGTGTCAACTTGACCTTGTTTCTTGTGTTTCTCTTTATTGTATCTGCTAAGCAGATACATCTATGTGTCGGTCGGGTTCGATTTCGGAAGGATGATTCTGATGGTAATTCAGTTCCTGGTAGACATAGAAATGGTGATGTGGAAATAATACAGAGTATTGAGTTAGGTAGAGCCTATAAAGCTTCAGTTTTGTGTTGCTTTTATGTCTTGTTTGTGCATGTTGTGGTTTTGGGCTTTGATGGGGTTGGTTTGATTAGAAAGGCTAATTACAGACTGAATAATTGGACTTTAATTCTCTTTCCTGTAACTCAGAGTTTGGCTTGGGTTGTCTTGAGCTTCAGTGCCCTTTATTGTCAGTACAAAGGCAGTTTGAAATTCCCATTGTTGTCAAGAGTATGGTGGGTTGTCTCTTTTGTCATTTGTTTGTCTACATTGTACTCTGATAGTAGAGGATTGGCAATAGAAGGCTCCAGCCGTTTAAATTCTCATGTCTTTGCAAATCTTGCTGCTACCCCTGGTCTTGCCTTCCTCTGTTTTGTTGCTATTAGGGGTGTCACTGGTATTGAAGTAACTAGGAACTCGGATCTTCAGGAGCCATTGCTCCCTGAAGAAGAACCTGCATGTCTTAAAGTTACTCCTTACAGTGATGCGGGTCTTTTTAGTTTGGCTACTCTTTCTTGGTTGAACCCGCTTCTTTCAGTCGGGGCAAAGAGACCGCTTGAGCTAAAGGACATTCCGCTTCTTGCACAACGAGATCGTTCTAAGACAAATTACAAGATACTAAATGCAAATTGGGAAAAGTTGAAGGCTGAAGATCCTTCAAAGCAGCCTTCTTTAGCTTGGGCTATTCTCAAGTCTTTCTGGAAGGAAGCTGCCTGCAATGCGATCTTCGCAGGGGTGAATACTTGTGTTTCTTATGTGGGTCCATACATGATTAGCTACTTTGTAAACTACCTAGCAGGAGTGGAGACATTCCCTCATGAGGGATACATTTTGGCTGGAATATTCTTCACCGCAAAGTTGGTTGAGACCTTAACGACCCGGCAGTGGTATCTTGGAGTCGACATTTTGGGCATGCATGTGAGATCAGCTCTCACTGCAATGGTATATCGCAAGGGACTGAGGCTCTCGAGTTCAGCTAGGCAAAGTCATACTAGTGGAGAGATTGTCAATTACATGGCAGTAGATGTTCAGAGAGTAGGCGATTACTCGTGGTATCTTCATGATATATGGATGCTGCCTCTTCAAATCATTCTGGCTCTTGCTATTTTGTATAAAAATGTTGGTATTGCATCCGTGGCAACTCTAGTTGCCACAATTATTTCCATTGTAGCAACTATCCCATTAGCTAGGGTTCAGGAAGACTATCAAGATAAACTAATGGGTGCCAAGGATGATAGGATGAGAAAGACTTCCGAGTGCCTCAGGAACATGAGGATTCTCAAGTTACAAGCTTGGGAGGATAGGTATAGATTAATGCTAGAGGAAATGCGGAACGTGGAATTCAAGTATCTTCGAAAAGCTCTCTACTCTCAGGCTTTTATCACCTTCATTTTCTGGGGCTCCCCTATATTTGTTTCAGCCGTTACGTTTGGTACTTGCATACTGTTGGGTGGTCAGCTTACGGCAGGAGGTGTTCTTTCTGCTTTGGCGACTTTCAGGATCCTCCAAGAACCACTTAGGAATTTCCCTGACTTGGTCTCAATGATGGCTCAGACAAAAGTATCCATTGATCGGATTGCTGGATTTCTGCAAGACGAAGAGTTGCAGGAAGATGCCACCATTGTGGTGCCTCGAGACATCACAAATGTTGCAGTAGAAATTAAAGATAGTGAATTTTGCTGGGATCTGTCTTCTTCAAGTCCAACGTTGGCAGGCATACAACTAAGGGTAGAAAAGGGCATGCGTGTTGCTGTCTGTGGCGTGGTTGGCTCAGGGAAATCAAGCTTCCTTTCTTGCATCCTTGGTGAGATTCCCAAAATCTCTGGTGAAGTAAGTCAAATTAAAAGATGTTTCTCATTGTCTTTTCTCTTGGATTTCAATATATCCAATTTTTTAGGAATATGGGAGAAGCTCTAATCAGCATTCCTTTGTTGTGGTTTTACTTTTTCCACTTGTGTTAGGTTAGAATATGTGGAAATGCTGCTTATGTCTCACAGTCGGCTTGGATACAATCTGGAACTATAGAAGATAATATCCTTTTTGGTAGTCCAATGGATAAGGCAAAATACAAGGCCGTGATTCATGCTTGTGCTCTGAAAAAGGACTTGGAGCTTTTTTCACATGGAGATCAGACTATTATTGGTGATAGAGGCATAAATCTTAGTGGTGGTCAAAAGCAACGTGTGCAACTTGCCAGGGCGCTCTATCAGGACGCTGATATATATTTACTTGATGATCCTTTTAGTGCTGTTGATGCACACACTGGGTCAGAGTTATTTAAGGTTATGCTTAGTTGTAGCGTAGTCATTTCTACTGCTCAATTAGAAGGAAAATTGCTGAATGTGCAATTATTTTACTGCAGGAGTACATACTAACAGCACTAGCAGCAAAAACGGTGGTTTTCGTCACTCACCAAGTTGAATTTTTGCCAGCTGCTGACATGATATTGGTAGGTGGTGTATTCCATTTCTCTATCTAATACCACTCCTTGTTCTTGTTGGTTTGTGTGTAAAAGTTTCTCTATAGCTTGAAGCCTTCTATTTAAACTGCTATCATTGTTTTGTCACAAGTTTATTTCTTCATTTTGTCCGTTCGTCATGGATTTTTATACTATATATATGTCACTTCAAAAGTGAGACAGAGGTTGAGGTATGGTAACAGGTCAGACAAGGTTTATTATCTTTACGTGTACTGATGTACGGTATATTATTCCTTCAGCTTCTTTTTATTGTATATGTTGTTTTCTGCTTCAAAATCTGAAGAATGATGGAGCAATTTTAACTGCAAATAAAGATGGCTTTACTTGTAAGTTTTTAGCTGTTTTTAAATATGAATTGTCAAGGTCGAGAATCACAAGCTTGAGGAATTAATCCTAAAAATGATGCACAGTATGGTTGGAATTACCTGTGGATTGTCTATATTTTTGCCGTCAGAAGAAAAGAGTTTTTCTTCACTTCTTTCAGATGACTTTGTAGTACCAATAGATCTGGGAATGTTTTTTGAAAAAAAGATTCAAAAAGGAAAATAACACTGAACTAAACTTTGTGTGTTCCTTACAACTGCCTAATAAGTGGTACTGTGCTAGAAATATCAACAATAATATATTATGTCTTAAATATTTAACCATTTTCTGTCCCGTAGATCATATAGTCTAAGTGTGTTTAGCATCTCTAGACGATTTTACTCATTTTTTCTCAAGATGCACATATCTAACCTATCCTAAAGTCCAAAGAGGCTTACACTTGGGCCGGTCCTTTTACATTCTAGAATGATGAAGAGAAGAAAGCCATCAAACTTGATGGTAAATGTCTTTTTAATCAGTATTAGGCCACATTTAATTCCCAAATGACTCTTTAGATTCCGTTCACAGGTCCTGAAGGAAGGTCGTATCAGTCAATGTGGGAAGTATGATGAACTTCTGCAAGCAGGGACTGACTTCAACGCTTTGGTTTCAGCTCATCATGAAGCAATTGAAGCTATGGATTTTTCGTACCAATCTTCTGAAGAACCAGAGAAAGATCCTTCGCCAGATGGTTCTGCTGTAGTGACTAAGAAATGTGATTCAGGCGAAAAGAGTATTGACAGTCTTGCAAAGGAAGTGCAAGAAGGTGTCTCAGCTGCTGATAAGAAGGCAATCAAAGAGAAAAAGAAAGCTAAAAGATTGAGAAAAAAGCAGCTTGTTCAGGAAGAGGAACGGGAGAGGGGAAAAGTTAGCATGAAAGTTTATTTGTCATATATGGCGGCCGCTTATAAGGGCTTGTTGATTCCGCTTATCATTCTTGCACAGACATTATTTCAGGTGCTTCAAATAGCTAGTAACTGGTGGATGGCTTGGGCAAATCCACAAACTCCAGGGGACACTCCTAGGACAACTAGTTTGGTGCTTATTCTTGTTTATATGGCCCTTGCTTTCGGAAGCTCATGGTTTATCTTTGTTAGGGCAGTCCTGGTTGCTACATTTGGTCTAGAGGCTGCACAAAAACTATTTTTGAGAATGCTGACGACTGTCTTTAGGGCTCCAATGTCTTTCTTTGACTCCACTCCAGCAGGGCGGATATTGAATCGTGTATGTCCAAGTATTGTTACTGCTTAATATTTCCTTTTTTTTATGCAATCCTCTGCTCATGGTTGCTCCATGATTCTCTTTCGTTGCCTTCTACTTGCCGCATTTTTTTTTGGGTAGAGCAATTTTCTAAAGGATTCTTATGATTTACCAGGTGTCGATTGATCAAAGTGTGGTTGATCTTGATATTCCTTTCAGACTTGGTGGCTTTGCTTCAACCACAATTCAGCTTATTGGTATTGTTGGTGTTATGTCAAAAGTTACCTGGCAAGTTTTACTACTTGTCGTCCCAATGGCCATTGCTTGCCTATGGATGCAGGTAACTGATGGGGCATACCTTTTCCACTGTTAAACATAAGTTCCACGAAAACTTGTCTTAGTTTATGCATCTAAAACTCCAAATGATCTAGTAATACAATATCTTCCCCCCCACCCTCTCTCTCTCTCTCTCTCTCTCTCTCTCTCATATTTAGTTTCCTCTAATGTGCTACTAGTTCATCCTAAAAGTTTTCTTCCATCTGCAAGTATAATGTAAAACTACATCTTTGGTCACACTTAGAGGTTCTTTGACAAGTGGGGTTTTGGTGAGATTCTTTTATACTATATTAATTTTTGTAAATTTACATTAAGAACATCTAATCCTTGGTTATCAGAAAAAAAGAACATATAATCCTTCATGTGGAGTGTTTTCATGAAGAATTTTTGGTTTTGGGGTTTGTTCATCTTTTACTGCTGAAATTTCTCACCAACATGTGAAGACTATTTTTTAGGTGCATTTTAAATTTTATTTTGATCTCTAAAGATGACTTTGCTGCTTATGAAATTTGTCTTGCAATTACTTGTGACTATCTGTAATCACATAAGAATATGTTCCTGGGGCTACCATCTAATTGGGTTGCCGTTGTAGATGAGGACATCTGGTGTGTAGTTGGAGTTTGAATACTGCTTTTCGAGATTTACCATTACTTGTACCATCTAGGTGTTATAGTATTACCCTTGAAATAAGTTTTTGTTCTTTTCATTTTCTACTATCAGCCACCAATCCCTTGCAGAAGTTGAAATAGTTCGAGCATGCAAGTTTTGGAGTCACAATTCTGTCTCTTCCAGTTTTCAACTGATTAGTTTTAAAATTAATTGTGATCAAATTTGTGCAGAAATACTATATGTCTTCATCAAGGGAACTAGTTCGCATTGTTAGCATCCAAAAATCTCCAATCATCCATCTTTTTGCTGAGTCAATTGCTGGAGCTGCAACAATCAGAGGTTTTGGGCAAGAAAAGAGATTTATGAAGAGGAACCTTTATCTCTTGGATTGTTTTGCTCGCCCGTTCTTCTGCAGCCTTGCAGCAATTGAATGGCTTTGCCTACGCATGGAGTTGCTCTCTACATTTGTCTTTGCTTTCTGCATGGTTTTACTAGTGAGCTTTCCTCATGGAAGTATAGATCCTAGTAAGTACACTATATTTGCTCTGTGTGATGAAAATCTTGCTTCAGGTCTTGATCATTTATGATGAACCTTCAAGTTAATAGTTCTGATTTTATTGTGCATTTGAACCCCGCAATACCTACAAGCTATTCATGAATATTGCAAAGAATGTAACTTGGGTCAATCTATCTCAATATGGGAAAAGAAGAATTTGAGTGATAACTTATTCAGACGCTAATAATGATTCAAGTCTTAAGAGGGAACTTTTTTGAAGGCAAAATTATTCATCCAGATGTTGAAGTTTCCACAACTGTCTTGGTGCTGGAATCATATGAATAAAATCTTTCATTGATTGAAAAACCACTATTTTGCCAAAAAAAATATTGCAAAAATGGGAAACTATTTTGACTTACAGATTGGCAGAATTGATTTCGTAATTCTAATTGTCATGTATCTACTCCCATAGGTATGGCAGGCCTTGCCGTGACATATGGTCTAAACTTGAATGCACAACTATCACGATGGATACTCAGTTTCATATGAATAAAATCTTTCATTGATTGAAAAACTACTATTTTGCCAAAAAAAATATTGCAAAAATGGGAAACTATTTTGACTTGCAGATTGGGAGAATTGATTTAGTAATTCTAATTGTCATGTATCTACTCCCATAGGTATGGCAGGCCTTGCCGTGACATATGGTCTAAACTTGAATGCACGACTATCACGATGGATACTCAGTTTCTGCAAGCTTGAAAACAAGATTATATCAATAGAAAGGATTCATCAATATTGCCATATTCCTAGTGAGGCCCCAGCAATAATTGAACCTCGCCCCCCATTGTCATGGCCAGAAGAAGGAACCATTGAACTGATTGATTTAAAGGTATGCACGATTGATATTTCCTTTGTGTTGTATATGGTTTTCTTGTTTTTGGACATCACACTGGCATTGAAGATTCAATAGTATAAAACAACTTATGATATCACTGCATTCTGAGTTTTTTCTTTTTGAAATTTGTATCATTAAAGCTTTGATATTATGTAGTTGTATGAACGAATGAGGTTTTGGTAATGACACAACCTTTCTTGTTTTTGCGGGGAAGTAAAATAGTATTTTTGTGGGGAGTTAAAGTTAAAGCAAATAGAATCAGATGATAAGGGAGAGGAATGCTGTTGACAGTATTAAGAGAAACAATCAACGGAAGATGGTGACAGGAAAGCATGTCTTCAAGCTTACATTAAACTGCAAATTTTTATTGTCCTTGCATTTTCATATTCATTCACTGTCTTCAAGCTGCAGTAAACTGTAACTGTTTCAAGTCTCTGTTATCATATGCATTCACCGTCTTAAGCATGCTTTTTTGGAAAATGACTTTGGGATGCAGTCAAATGTCATGCTTTGTTCATGAAATTTAAAAATCTAATACCACTGATGATGCATAAGTTTGTCAAACACTGTTGGACTCTGGGAATGAACATCATTGTAGCTCTCATGGAAACAACTTGTAATACCTATACTACGGGTGACAAATGGACTGTTTGGGTTGTATTTGAGCTGGTTAAGATGGGCTGGCTCATTAAATGGGTCATTGCCAACCCTGCTCAAAGTTCACTTGGGTCAAGATGGGTTGGGTCAAGATGGGCTAAGCAATGCGTTGGAATAAATGCCAATTCATGCAAAATGATATCTTTCCTCAATTTGGATTTAGAATTTTATTTGATAGTTATTCATCTTATAATACTAACAAGTTCAAAGATCAGAATGCTTAAAAAGTAGTAAAAAGTATTGAGTTTTTTCTTTTCATGATATAGAAAAACTATTTTTTTTCACAGACTGAGTACTTTCTTTTCCTGTTGTAGAAAACCTATTTTCTTTTTGTGTTGTAGATAGAGTATTCTACCTAATAATTACAGCAAAATGAATATTTTCTTTTTATGATGTAGAAAAAGTATTTTCTTTCATAACAATAAAATAAGTACTTTCTTTTCCTGATGTAGAAAAAGTATTTTCTTTTGTTTTAGCAAATTTTCTTTTCATGTTGTAGAAATAGTATTTTGTTTCATTTCAATAAAACGAGTACTTTTTTTATTTTATTGTGATACCTAAAAAATAGCTCAGTACTTGTCCTTTATTTTATTGACATAAATTTTATTTTTTCTATTGTGATAATGTGTTTCTTCTTTATTTTCAGCTTTTTTTTTCATGTTTGATGATTATTTTTGTCAATACAAGTTAGTTTTGGAAGGTTGAAAAAGAGTTTTGAAAAATATTTTCTTCTCTCGATAGGGAAAATATTTTCCTTCAATTGGAGAAAAACGAATTCATAAAGAAAATATTTTTTAAATATTTAAATCAACCAAACATGGAAAAATTAGAAAATATTTTCCAACACATGGGTCAAGGTAGAACTCAAAGTCTAGGATTGAGTATTTCTATGGGTCAAGGTTGGGCATCATCATGGGTCCATTCGGCATAATGATTTTTATGGGTTAACCTGGGCTAGCCCAAAACAACCCATTTTCAAAATCTTTCTAGCCCAAACCCAATAGAACTTGGACAGGTTGGGCGGGTCAAATGGGTTCGGGTTAGTTTTGCCACCCCTAAACCATATCTTCTCCTCGGATATCAGGGAAAAGAGAAAGCTAATGACTATTTTGTTGTTCATCTTAGGTTCGTTATAAGGAGAGTCTTCCAGTTGTGCTTCATGGTGTATCTTGCAAATTTCCTGGAGGAAAGAAAATTGGAATTGTGGGGCGCACAGGTAGTGGTAAATCTACTCTGATTCAGGCCTTATTCAGATTGCTTGAACCAGAAGCTGGAAAAATAATAATTGACAACATTGATATTTCAACAATTGGCCTTCATGACCTCCGAAGTCGTTTGAGTATAATTCCTCAAGATCCAACATTATTTGAAGGGACAATCCGAGACAACCTTGACCCTCTTGGAGAACATTCAGATCTAGAAATATGGCAGGTAATATTTGGTTTTTCTCCCTGTTTACCTACACATAATTATATAGTTAAGATTTTTTTCAATAACATTCCAATGTATAAGTAGAAGCTGAAGTCATTAGCGGATCATGTCTACTTTATGATACTGATTGCAGTTGGGTATTATTTTCTTCCCCTCAGGCACTTGAGAAGTCCCAACTTGGAGAGATTGTCAGGCAAAAAGACCAAAAGCTCGAAACACCCGGTATGTGTTCTTAGATTGGACTAAGACATGCACTGCTGACAGTGATGTAGCATTTTCCACGGTCTTATTTGTTTTATTTTGAGTTCTGATGATATTTTACCAACTTGTTACCGGCAGTCCTGGAAAATGGAGATAATTGGAGTGTGGGCCAGAGGCAGCTTGTATCTCTTGGGCGGGCTCTACTTAAACAAGCCAGAATTTTGGTGCTTGATGAAGCGACTGCCTCTGTTGACTCAGCAACAGATAACCTCATCCAGAAGATTATTAGGACAGAGTTTAAAGACTGCACTGTTTGTACCATTGCACATCGTATCCCTACAGTTATTGACAGCGATCTGGTTCTGGTCCTCAGTGACGGTGCGTTCTCTATGCTTCACTTGTTATAAGAGAGATTTTGTGCTAGTATTCGTCTTAATTCGCCTCATCATTAATTGTATTTTTTGTTGTTTAATTCTCGAATCATCATTAGCCACATTGTGCCTATGCAGGTCGGGTGGCTGAGTTCGATTCTCCAGCACGACTCTTAGAGGACAAATCTTCAATGTTTCTGAAGTTGGTGTCAGAGTACTCATCAAGATCAAGTGGCATACCCGATTTTTAATTTGGGTAGCAAGCCTGAAGATTTTGATGGGAAATCAAGAAGAGCAGAGGGCGGGAGGAAACATGAACGGGCTGGCACCTCTGCTGCTGCTGCTTCATTCGGCTTGAGAACATAAACAGTGGTGGTGGGGTTGGGGGATGGGGGTGTTAGCTGCAGTACAAACAGTACACGGGAGCTACATGTCGAAATTAGTTTCTAGGGTAGAGGCCATGCTTAATTCTTCTGTAGGTATGATGGGAATTCATGCATTGCCGGCATATTGTGTAACATAAAATAAGCCAGGGCAGCAGAGGTTGGTAATAAGTAGGAAGAGAAGAAGAAATGTGACGGCAATTTGTATCTGCATGGTGAACAATTGCTAGGTTTCACAAGAAGCAAAATTTTGATTGTGTTCATGATCTTGTAGAGGACTAACTCAACTTTAATGCTAATTTCTCACAAGAAAAAGACTGTTTTGAATCATCCTTTTCAGATTTACTTGTTTTGCACCATAGCACATTTAGGCAGAGGCAAGTTGGTTTATTTTCTGCTCTTTCCTTATTTTCACAAAAACTCAAAAGATAGAGAAGTAATATTAATCTCTTCACAATTACTTTTTTGACAATTCTTTGTTTTCTTTTAGATATAATTACCAACTCTGATGAGTACATATAATCGATCATTTCAAATTTGTAAATGCTCTCTCTCGACTTTATTTGTCAGTTCAATTGTCATTCCAGTAAGAATTCTTTTTGCAAGCTAGAATTGCTCACTTAACAATATATTCCCACAAGGTGGGGTCTGGGGAGGTTAATATGTAGACAGACTTTACCTCTACTCGAGAGAGCAGAGAGATTGTTTCCAATCGATCCTCGGCGCATGGCAGGATTGTTCACTTAGTAAATAAAAAATATTCACAGCTTGTGCCTGCGTTGTATGCTTATTGGCTAGCTGTTTGGTATACATTAGCTTAAAGACTTATTGACGTTTATGTTTGAATTTATTTAAAATCAAAAGGCAAAATTTACTACCTAAGACAAAGAGTAGAAGCATACAAGCTTAAACTCCCTCCAGCCAGTAGAGTAAAAATAGCACAGTCTAACCAGTTTTTGAACTGATCATTCAAAAATAGTCAGTATTTACCAAGTCAATGAAAAATAACCACTATTTTGCTGCAACAGAGACCGGTCCAACGTAATATATTGGAGTTCGGTGCACCTGTGTATGCTGGACCGATATACTTTGTTGCTCTAATATAATATACTGGAGATTGGAGCACCGGTGTTCCAAACTCCAATATATTATGTTGGACCGATATATTATACTGGAACTCCAGTATATTATGCTGGATTTTTTCCGGATTTTGGACGGTGTTTTCGTTCAAATTTATGTTTACATGAAAAGTAGCTAAATTTCAATTTTAAAACTAGGATATTTTTGAATGATCACTTGTAAATCTGATTATTTTTTAATTTATTCGGTAGATACGTCGATGGTATTTCTTCCAATTTATTATTAAAGTAGTAAAAAAAATTGGGCAAAGCAAATAAATAAAAAAAGAATTAATCTGCCGCAATCAGACTGTTCTAATGAATAGTGATTACTTGTATTGCATTTCTTTTTTTATTGGAGTTTTCTACTCACGTCTTTTTAATATAGAGTTTCAATGTTGCAATATACCTAAACTAATTTTTTTTGGAAAGATTAGAGGGCCTTAAAAATTAAAATGAAGATAGTATATTCAAATTTATCATTAGAGGGATTGGAGCTACAAACTTTAAGATTTCTTCTTCTTTTTCTTTTCCAGATGATTTTGGTGGGAAGAGACTTTATATAAAAGAAATTAAAAAAAATCCTTACACAGTAAAATAGTTTGCGATTCCTATTAATCTTTCATAATTATAGCTTTCTAAAACGCTCATAGAATAGTATTGAACTATTGATGTAAAAAGTATCATTAAATCCTATAATTGCATACAAATAATTACAGAGTTACAATAATTGGTCGCAATAAATTTATTTGTAAAAATTAAAAAGATATGATAGTCTGTGCATTTCTTTCCTTTTCTTCACACTAATAAATGTTGCACAATATATTTTCCATTCAAGCACTTATAAAAAATCATAGTTTAATGCCGCTACAAATATATAAATTTAGTAGAGTACTGTTGCGAAACATTAAAAGATAGAAAAAAGTATGGAGAGAGAGAATTCTTATTGATTTTGGGATAAATTACAATTGAATAGAACCCTTTATTTATAGTGAAAGTGGCTTAGCCATCAAATAATAATCTCTAGAATCTTTCTAAATATAGACATTCACCATAAATACAATTCTATTTATAACACTCCCCTTTGAATGTCTATTCAACAAATAATATGCATCGTTAAAACATTAACTAAAATAAAACTCAATGAGAAAAAAATTCTAGAGAATGAAAAAGAGTACACATAACTAACAATACGCCTTTTGGTTGCCTCGTTAAAAATCTTGCAAAGAAAACTCAGTCGGACAAAAACCTTGTAAGGGAAAAAGAGTGCAACGCGCATTAACTCCCCCTGATGAGAGGATCAATTCACATCCTTGAGCCTTCACATTTCAATATTGTGCACCATCTTTAAGAGACAGTTGGTAAAGATTTGATAAACAAATCAGTCATATTAACTTAAATGAATATATTGCACCTTGAAATCATCATTCTTGATAGAGATATAATGTCTAAATAAATATCGTAGAATGGCTCTTCAATATCCCTATGGAGGTATTCTCGCTATCATATTTTCATGCTTGTAATTATAGCAAGATGCATTCGTGCATAAATTGCATTGAGGAAGTGGTACTTCAAGATCAAGAATTGTATATGCTTCAAGCAACTTAAATCCTTCATAGATTGTCATATAAGTATAGTCAAATAAGTCATATAATCGACTTTACATGCATATCAAATTTTCATGTCATGCTAGACATATAAGATATGAAAAACTGATTGCACATACTATTGACTTTATACTTTCAAGTGTTTGAACTACATGTACAAAACTACATGTCTTTCATATAAAACCAATTCTATTTGAATTGTTTCTTCAGACTTAAGCACTATATATATATATATATATATATATATATATATATATATATATATATATATATATATATATATATATATATATATATATATATATATATATATATAGCGCTATTCTAGAAGTCATCAACAAATATTTTATATCAGCTTCAATATTTTTTTCATAAAGACATAACATAGAGATCTCTTCATTCATATTTTCATGTACCTGAATCTCTCTTGAGATTTTATGAAGTGTTATGTCATGTGATCTTCTAGATTGCTTGCCTCCTTTATTATGATCATTTTGATCATTTGCTCATCTTCTTTATCAAGAAGTTTATTTGAAACTAATTTGTTAATACGCTTTAAGCATACTATAGACTTTGTCCTTCTAGGACTTATTCTAGTAAGAGCATTTGCAATGAGAATATAGTCATTTTTTTGGGTCAGCAAATGCGTCTAGCATGCTTTGCAATAAATTACACATAAATTATCCTTTTATGAACTTCAAGTTTATATTATATTATATGGGGATCTAGATGTATAAATGATAAATCATTCCGCGTAACTTTTTCTCAAATATTATCATCTCCCTCCATCATGTTAGAAAAACTAACTTGCTTCATCATCTTTGTGCGTTAGGGTGTTAATCAAAATATATACCGTACATCAATAATAATGAGATGAAATTATTTGGTTCCTGATCCTGAACAGCTTGTGAGGGGAGAAAATAATATACTTTCGTATATAACGTTTATCAAACTGATATATATAAATTTATTCTTATAAGTAATAGTTTAACTATTAAGTGGAGGCACTCAATAAATCATTTTGCTAAACCAACTGTGGTATAAATGATCACGCCCAACTATGCCTTCTAAAAAGGACAATGCGATCGCAGCAAATATAACCCAAGTATTTCACACGGGGTCGAATCCTCAGAGAGTTAACCTACCAACTACAATCTTCAAAAAACCCAATAATCTTCCGAATCAGCTTCCCAAAGATTCAAATATCCTTTTGAGTATTTCTTAATAACTACTTTTACAAAGAACAAATTAACTGAAATAATAACTAAAGATGTTGTAAATAAGAATGAGAAAGACTAAGGTGATGATTTCCCCTATTGATGGAATACCTTCTGTTTATGCTCATACAAATTTATTAATATCTCTCTATCAATCATGAACAATATTCCTACCGTAAATCTCTCCGGAGTAATCACAATAATTTACTATTGTACTCTTCCGAGCTACCTTGGCTTGCTCTAATTATCACAATTCACTTAAGATTACACCCAAAGTTTCGTTATTCCTAATCCCACCTTTAGACCCGCAATTATAGATTCCTCTAATAATCTAGGTATAGTGTTGTTCAACAATAACCTAAATATGCATTCTTTTCTAAGTTATGCACACTAAATAGGCATATCTAATTGAGGATCCTATCAATTAACTACAACAACAACAACGTAGTTGAACAAATAGAGATTAACTAACAATTTGTATTCACATAAATCAGAAGTTCATCAACCAATAGGTTCCATCACAACCTTAGATAGGAATTTAGCTACTCATAACTATGAAAGCAAAATATAGAATAGATTTCATAATCAAAATTCAAAAGAAAAGTAAGAGATATGTTTGGAGAATTCTCTTACACTAGTTGCCTTGCAAAAGTACTCAATAATACAAAACTTACCTCATTTGGGCGAATCCTAAGGTTTTATAGAGGGTTTAGGTCATAAAAATCACGTTTTACACTTTGGTCCCCAAACTTTCCCGCCTATCACCGCGGTTCTACCGCGATCGCGGTCGAACCGCGGTGAAACACCTTCTCTAAACTTTATTTTTTTCAGCAGTCTTCAACCACCGCGGTTTCACCGTAGTCGCGGTGGAACCGCAGAACCGCGGTGAAACACCTTGTCTGAACTCTAAGGGTTGTCAAGCGTGGAATTTGATGATTTTTGCACAAATGGCCTTTTTCATCTTCTTTTGACTCCAAAATTTCACTTTAGCCTTCTTCAACCACTTTGTACCTACAACACATGAAAAACGCTAATAAGAGCATTTTGTCATTATATATATTATCAAAACAACGTTAAAGTGTGATTATTTAGGGTATGAATATAGTAAAATTCACTTATTATCAACACCCCACACTTAAACATTTGCTCGTCCTCGAGCAATTTTTAATCACATTTCTAGGCTTACATTCTCAATGTCTCCCCCAAAATACATCACACAAGCTACAATCCATGATTAACCTAAGTAGTGCACAATCCTTACTCAACTGTAAACTCCCATGCCAAACACATTATTGCTTACTCTAATTACTTTTACAGACTTGAAAACTTACCCTTTTCTTTCGGAGTTACATGCCCTCATAATACACAAACTGAGAGAAGTTCCCACACATATGCAATTTATAACACGGAACTTATAGAAAAAAATTCACTCACTCTCAGCAAAGAGCATTTATATGTACACAAACACACCATAAGCTTGCCCCTAGTGTAATACTCTACTAATCGAGCCATTTAATCAAAGATCAAGAGGTCTTTAAGGGTTGTAATGTAGGCTACGGGACGGGTAGGATAATTTTGGATATAGTGGCTAACCTCCCTAAGCACTTCTTTTGCACACAACTTCCTTTTAGAATTATCGTTATGCTCACCCTAACCATTCTTCCACCTTTTATTTAATTGTAATCCCACTTTTCTTTTGGGTGCAACGGCTATATATATATATATATATATATATATATATATATATATATATATATATATATATATATATATATATATATATATATATATATACATATATATATACACTATACAAATGCCAGTTCACCAACTCTACCATTCATTCTTGATTTCCCTTTTTCACTACTCCCTCACCCCACACTTTTACTTTTGTATGTTCATTATAATTCGAGTGCTTCTAGGAGGTAAGGGGCAACAATGTACAACATATATTTTGTGAACATTATAGGGTTATCAAAGAATAGGCTTAAGGCTTAAAGAGGTTAACTATGATATTATGTACAAGTGGATTCACAGTTTTTGTTATGGGGTTGCACAAAGAAATGCCTCTATCATCTCTATAACTAAATAACTTCTATTTCGCTTTGCACACACACAGGGCAAGTT
The DNA here is from genome assembly GCA_032618575.1 of Nicotiana noctiflora. Lineage (NCBI taxonomy): Eukaryota > Viridiplantae > Streptophyta > Magnoliopsida > Solanales > Solanaceae > Nicotiana > Nicotiana noctiflora. The sequence goes on from JASVEL010010065.1 coordinate 23,143, forward strand.
CTAGGTATCATGTATAAACATATAATGAAGGTAAAAGCCTCACACACACTTAGCATGCAACTCATTCTGAATTGGGTTTATCTACAAAGTCATACAAGTGTTCAAGCAAGCCACACTTTGCAACTTAAGGCATATAATAGAATCTACAATCAAGCTTAAATAATACACTCTCAAGTTTCCTTTAGTTTTGTGCATACTTGGGGTTACATATTAACCTTAACCCATTTAAACCTAAACTAGAAAAAAGAAAAATCCACCTAACCCGGTTCAATAAAAACCCTTGGAAAAGAACCGTGGCCAAAAGAAAAACAAAGGAGGAGATAATACACTACCTAAGGGAAAAGAAAAGAAACAAACAAAAAATCCTATAAAGACTACTACCCTCAAGAGTATTGTCCAAGTAGTCTGTCATCAGGAAGAGTCCACTACTATTGTTTTTGGGTTTTCATGGTTTTTAAATTTTTTTTATTCCGACTTCGACCCGTAAGAAATCCGTCGACAAGTGTCCATCATCGGGCCAAGCCAACTAATATTATATACAACTAAATTATATTCTACCTAATTATACAATTTACAACATACAAGACAGAGTAAGTCTCCCACCCCACACTTAAAATCATGACATGTCCTCATGTCATATAAAATAATGTAAAGCATAGAAGGGTTAGAAGACTTCCCTAAGGCTCAATTCGAGTCGGAGACTGTGGCGGGGTCGACGTTGCATGCTCGACCCAATGCTCTGAACCAAGCCATGAAGCGGCTCTAAGACCTGGACTGTCGCTGTGACATCGCATCCATGCGAGTGTGCAAGTCGTCCACTGAAATGCGTAGATCCGCAACTTCTTCCTCCAAAGACCTAAGCATAGGTCTTGTGGACTGGGAACGTGAAGGGCTATCTCCAGAATGAGCGTGCCTAGATGGACCTGCAGAGTCAGCAGGCCTCCTAGACTGGACAACCGGGACTGGTTCATCATCATAATCATCAATATCAATTGGTTCGTTACCTCGGCCAACCCGAATACCTGAAGCTTTAAATGGTGCTTTTTGTGGCAGATCGCCATCAGTAGGTAATGTGGGTGTATGATGAATTAGGCAAAGAGTAATGACCAATGAAGGAAAATAGAATCCCTTGGACTTAAGAGGTCCCCTCAGTATCATTTCATCACTAATAAGTCGGGCAGCGTCAAACTCTTTCTGGGTGACAAAGCACCAAGTCAACACTGCCTATTGAAATTCACATCAGTAGTGTTACTTAAGGGGAGGAAGCGGTTACAGACCACAGTGAACCAACATTTGGCTAAGTGCGTGAAAGAGGTGGAATTAAGTGTGATTTGGTCCTTAATCCAAAGAGGACATCCACCTACGCACAAAGCCTCAATCATGGTGTCCCAAGTGACATCTGGCCTATCGTGGTAATAATCCACGTCACTGCTATATGGGGGAAATCCCAAAACCTGCCTGATATTAAGCACCTTGGCATGGACATACTTACCTCGAACAACTGCCTCTCTAGCCATATGGAAAGTAGCGTTGGCATAGAACTCCCGCACCAGCATTTTGTTGACAGCCGGAGGGTCTTGGAACAAGAACTCCATGTCTCTGAGCCGTATCTCCTCATACATGTCAGGCTTCTCTGCACGAAGGGCCATCCGATCTATCGGAATTTCCTGCAGAAAGGCCTTGGTGGACTTGGCATGGAAGTCGTTCTCTGCCGCTTCGCAAGCAAAACGGGACTAATCGTAGGTAGGTTGCCTAGATGAACCGGTTGCTTGACTCGAACGCTTAGGTGTCATAGTCCTGCACATAAGAAGCACAACAAAAATGTTCATCACATTAGTTAGCCGAATGGTTACTCAGACTTCACCATCCGCTGACTACAAACTTACTCCTTTAATGTCATCATACCATGACTCCTACATTCCCCATTTATTTTCAACTTTTCCACCAATTCTAGCCTAATGCACCCCACACTTACCCTTTTCAATGTGAATTATATTTACATAGCCACCATATACACTTCATTCATCATGACAACACCACCCCACACAATTATACACAATCTCCAAAATTACTACAAGAACCCAACCAAACCTAGGCATAACATACCTCAAAATTATACAACATAATGTCAACTCATGGCTCCTATTTTATATTTACACTAGAAAAACATGTTTGTGGGTCTCCACACCACCAATATATTTTCACAATTAAACAAATTAGGAGACCCAACCAATTCAAGCACCAATAATCACAAAAATCACATATATAACAATGGCAATATAATAATAGGGCATATTTTCAAGTTTTACACTAAGCCTAGATAGGGTTTAAGCAAAAACTAAAACCTAACTATATTACACTACATAAACTAAAAAATAGAGAAAAGATAAGAAAGAGAGTCACTTAGAGGAGAGGAAGGAGAGGTTGACGAAGGAAGAAGATGGAAAGGGAAGGGGAGGAAGATTATGGGAGAAAGAAAGAAGAGAGTGGAGGGTTGGAAGAGAGAGGAGTAGAGAGAAAATAGGGGGAAGGAAGAAAAGGGGCGGCTGGAGTGTGTATAATGAAAGGGGGAATGATTTTTAGGTTAAGTAAGGAAGGGGGGTTTAAAATAAAATAAAAAAATTTATTACCGACTTACCTGGGCATGTCGCGTTCCGCCGCGGTTTCATCGCGGTCGCAGTGGAACTGCGAGCGATGAGGTTCAGAGAGCTCAATCCACCATGGTAGAAGCATCTCTCTGAATCTAACGCCTAACAGTCAGCAGTTTTCTCATCGCGGTTTCACCGCGATCACGGTGGAACCATCGTAGATGGCCTCCGCCTAGCAGTCAGCAGTTTTTTTTTGTATAGTCTAACTATAAATTTTACAATTACAACAATTTTGTGGGTTGCCTCCCACGTAGCGCCTGATTTAACATCGCGGCACGACTCAACTTAGCGCAATTAAGGCTCGCTCAACCTTTGTGGATCATTCAAATACAGCTCAGACTTCTCTTTGGTTTCATCCATGCCCACGTACAATTTTAACTGTTGTCCATTGACTCTGAAAGTGTGAGAGCCATCTTCAGTACCTATTTCCACAGCTCCAGACGGTAAAACTTCAACCACACGAAATGGGCCAGACCATCTTGATTTCAATTTGCCCGGGAATAATCGTAGTCTTGAGTTATAGAGTAATACCTTATCCCTGGACTTAAAGTTACGCTCTATGATATTTTGGTCATGCAGCCGCTTCATCCTCTCCTTATATAACCTCGTGCTCTCAAAATCCAAATATTGGAACTCTTCTAACTCATGTAATTCGGTGACTCTTGTTTTGCCCGCTTCTTTCCAGTTGAGATTTAGTTGTTTAAGTACCCACCACGCTTTATGCTCCAATTCAACGGGTAGGTGACAAGCTTTTCCAAACACCAACTTGTATGGTGACATGCCGATCGGTGTCTTAAAAGCTGTCCTATAGGCCCAAAGTGCATCATCGAGCTTCCCTGACCAGTCGGTCCTTGTGGCGTTCACTGTTTTTGTTAGTATACTTTTTATTTCCTTGTTGGATACTTCAACTTGCCCACTGGTCTGCGGGTGATATGGAGTAGCCACCTTATGCCGCACATCGTATTTTGCCAACAATTTTTCAAATGCCCGATTACAAAAGTGACTGCCCCCGTCGCTTATAATTGCCCTCGGTGTCCCAAAGCGAGTGAATATGTTTTTCTTGAGAAACCCAACCACCACCATAGCATCATAGGTGGGTAATGCTACAGCTTTCACCCATTTGGACACATAATCTACAGTAGCAAGAATATATTTATTACCATAGGAGCTGACGAAGGACCCATGAAGTCTATCCCCCGGACATCAAACACTTCAACCTCTTGGATTGGGTTCATGGGCATCTCGTGATGCCGGGAGATGTTCTCGGTGCGTTGACATTCATTACACCCTTTTACCCACAAGTGTGCATCTTTAAACACCGTAGGCCAGAAAAATCTAGCCTCAAGCACCTTAGCTGCTGTTCGAACTCCTCCGAAATGGCCACCATATGCCGAAGCACGACAAGCCTGCTAGACAGAAGATTGTTCGATCTCGGGGACGCATCTCCGGATCATGTTATCAAGGAAATTTCTAAACAAGTAGGGCTCATCCCAATAGTACAATTGGCTTTCACGAAAGAATCTTTTCCTCTGGACCGATGACAGGTCGTGAGGAACAATACCACTGGCTAGGTAATTTGCATAGTCTGCATACCATGGCGCTTCAAAAAGAGTGGTAGCGAGCAACTGCTCGTCTGGAAAGGTTTCCAGAATTTCTTCACTTTCTTTAACATTTTTAGCTCCTTCAAGTCGTGATAAATGATCAGCGACTTGATTTTCGGTGCCCTTGCGGTCACGAATTTCAAGATCGAACTCTTGCAGTAGCAGGACCCAACGGATTAGGCGCGGCTTTGAGTCATTCTTTTCAATTAAATATCTAAGTGTTGCATGGTCAGTGTATACAATTACCTTGGATCCTATGAGATAGGACCTGAACTTGTCAAAGGCAAACACTACAGGCAACATCTCCTTTTCCGTCATTGTGTAATTTTGCTGGGCTCCGCTCAGTGTTCTACTAGCATAGTAGATGGGATGCATAAGCTTGTCCTTCCGCTGGCCCAGCACTGCCCCCACTACATAGTCACTAGCATTGCACATGAGTTCGAATGGTTGCTCCTAGTTGGGAGCAACAATGATTGGTGTTGTGACTAGCCTCATATTCAATTCCTCAAATATTGTCCTGCAATCAATAGAAAATACAAAAAAAAGTGATCTTTTTCCAGTAACTTACAGAGGGGGTTGGCAATTTTGGAGAAGTATTTAATGAACCTCCGATAAAAATCGACATAAGTGGACAGGGGTTCGCTTCAGCTGGTCCACATAAGCGGACATTATACCGTAGAAGCGGTTGTCAGAAAACCGCATAAGCGGATTATGGGTCGCATAAGCGGTCGTAGGGATTTTTAAGTACGACCACATAAGCGGTCATTTGGTCGCATGTCCGGGACCGCAGATGCGGTTATTTGACCGCGTAAGCGGAAATCGACCTGGAATAAAGTGAACATTGTTCACGAATTGGAAAAGAGAAGGAAAATATTTTGGACTTCGGCTTAGGCGATTTTTGGGCGATTTTGGAGAGAATTCAAAGGGGTTTCATCGGGTATGAATCATTTGACACGGATTATATTATTATGGTGTGAAAATATGGATTAATCACTCAATTTCAAGGAATTATAGGGTAAAAATGGAGGTTAGGCTTAAAACCTAAGAGAGTTTGAATTGATGATTTGAGGGGTCAAATGGACTACAATTCTTGTGTATTTGGTATGTACGGTCTCGTAGCGAGACAAGAAATCCGGCGGTGTAAATTTCGTAATTTTTTGAGAAGTGGGCCCGGGGATCGGGTTTTGCCAACTTTGTATTTTAGGATGTTTTTTGAGTTCTTTCAATTGGGTTATGTCCCATTAGCTTATTTTAACGTATTCCTTGTGGTTTTGGCCAGATCTGGTGCGTGAATAAGTTGATTCTAGAGGAAAAGGCTTGGCGGACTAGTTCTTTAGCCGGTTCGGGGTGAGTAATTGATGTAACTGCTATTCTGAGGGTTTTCAACCCCGGACTTTCACATCGTGATGCTATATTGAGGCGTGACACGCATTTCACAATGAGTACGGGGTCGGTTACTGTTGGGGATTGAGACTTGGTCCATCCCGAGTATGATTTCTTTTATATGGGCGATTGAGACGCATACTTTATCACTGTGAATTGGGCTTATTGTTGTGTTTGTGGCCTTGTGCCGGCATGTAGAATCCTTAGGGCGTCTTATATGTTTTTCCTCACTTGTGTGCATATCACATACTCTCAAACATGTTTTCTATTGTTGAAATAATAAAAGAACTGTATTTTTAATCATGAATATTAATTAAAAAGGATAAGAGGGCTGAGATCCCGATAGTAAGTCATGCCCCATTGGCTATGCATTTATTTGACTGAGATGGATCGAGGACCCGACTGTGAGAATGATTTCCTTATTATGGATCGGGCTGCACACCACATCGATGATATATTATTATTGAGGCGGTGAGCCTATTTGATGCCACAACATGGCAGATATTGCGCTTGGGCTGTAGGAGCCCCTCCGGAGTCTGTACACACCCCCAGTGATCGCCGTCGATGTTAAATGTGTGGAGCGGGCTGCACGCCGCAGCGGGTGCTAGAGTGTACTGTTACATGTGTTGCATTCTTTCATGCATTATTTCCTAGTTGTATTACTTGATGTATATTGTTTCCGTTGTTTGGTTATGAACTGCTAGATATGGAGTACCTTGTGCATTTCTGTGTTTTCTTACTTTCAGACTTTAGTTATGTTTATTACTCACTGGGTCGGAGTACTCACTTTACTCCCTACACCTTGCATGCAGATCCAGAGCAGTCTTAGGCTGAGTAGATCGAGCTGATCCAAAGTTCGTACTTCAGGAGCATTTGAGGTAGCTGCAGGACGTTCGCAGCCGATGATTCTCCTTTCTATCCCTATCCTTTTATTTCTGCATTCTCATTTTTAGACCAACTTTGTAGTAGGATGTTACCCTGTATTTTAGAGGCTCATTTTCATGACACCGGGTCCTTGTTGGGTCGTATTGGTATTTTGTTGGATTTTTCCTGCACTGTTATCGCTATTTTAAACCTTGACTTAAATGGCTTTTACCTTCATCTGTTTAATAAATAGGGTTGTTGTTAGAAATGGTCGGGCTTTCCTAGTAGTGTGCTGGGCGCCATCATGATTGGGTTGGGGTCGTGACAGTACGCAACAAAAGTAAATTGTGCAGAAGTAAAAACACAGAAGTTTTATACCGGTTCAGTGCCGATGTGGTACCTACATCCGGTTCCCT
>JASVEL010010066.1:0-16551 GCA_032618575.1 Nicotiana noctiflora
GAGGCGAAGGTGATGGGGATGACGTCCATATTCGTGAACCAGTCCGGTTTCATGCTAGGCCGCTCCACTACAGAAGCTATCTACCTTATCAGGAGATTGGTGGAACAGTTCGAGGATAAGAAGAAGGACCTACACATGGTATTTATTGACTTGGAGAAGGTGTATAATGAGGTCTCAAGGGAGGTGCTATGGAGGTGCCTGAAGGTGAAGAGCGTGCCGGAAGCCTACATTAGAGCGATTAAGGACATGTACGATGGAGCAAAGTCTAGGGTTAGGACGGTGGGTGGAAACTCAGATCATTTCCCGGTGGTTATGGGTCTCCATCAAGGATCGACGCTTAGCCCTCTCTTGTTTGCCTTGGTGATGGATGCTCTAACCCGACATATTCAAGGGGATGTGCCTTGGTGTATGTTATTTGTTGATGACATAGTCTTGATAGACGAGACGAGGGTCGGTGTTAACGAGAGGTTAGAGGTATGGAGACATACGCTATGTCTAAGGGTTTCAAACTGAGCAGGTCTAAGACAGATTACCTAGAGTTCAAGTTTAGCGCCGAGTTGAGCGAAGTAGGCAAGGATGTGAAGCTTGGAGCCTAGGTCATCCCCAAGAGGGACAATTTCAAATATCTTGGGTCGGTGATTCAGGCAGACGGAGAGATCGACGTGGATGTCACCCACCGTATATGGGCGGGGTGGTCGAAATGGAGGCTTGCGTCGGGAGTCTTGTGTGACAAGAAAGTACCACCGAAACTCAAGGGGACATTTTATAGAGCTGTGGTTAGACCTGCCATGTTGTATGGGGCAAAATGCTGTCCGGTTAAGAACTCTCATGTTCAGTGAGTGAAGGTTGCGGAGATGAGGATGCTCAGGTGGATGTGTGGGCACACGAGGTTAGATAAGATTAAGAATGAAGTTATTCGGGAGAAGGTTGGGGTGGCCCCAGTGGATGAGAAGATGCGGGAAGCGAGGCTCGGGTGGTTCGGGCATGTGCGGAGGAGAAGCCATGATGCTCCGATGAGGAGTTGTGTGCGGATGGTGGTGGTTGGCACGGTGTCACGACCCGGATTTTCCCCCTGTCATTTTTAGGCAGGATATGGCAATAATGCAGATTTCCGAGGACATGACCCTTGATAGAAAAGTTTGGAGGTCTAGAATTAGGATTGTAGGATAGGGGCTTCTAGAGCTTTTCGTACCTCTTTCCTGAGGCTAGGTGTGGTTTGGTAGGGCCTTCCATAGATGTCTTGCGTTTTGTATCGTGCTCCCTATGGTAGTTACTGTTAGGTGTTATTGCATGCCTTTTAATTTACGATTTTATGTGTAGTTATCTGTTTATGCATTTTCTGCTGGAGTCACTAATGCTCTTTTGTTTTTTCTTTCTTTTTCTCCTCTTTCTCTTCTCTTTCATTTGAGCCGAGGGTCGATTGGAAACAGCCTCTCTGCCTTTTCGGGTAGGGATAAGGCCTGTGTACATATTACCCTCCCCAGACCCCACTTTGTGAGAATACACTGGGTTGTTGTTGTTGTTATTATCTCAACCTACCCTGCAACACATAGATTTAAACTTAAACCGGCAGCACGCCGCTTACATACCTAGCTTAGAGGGTCAAATGCCTAATGAAGCATCTCAAATAAACATTCATCTGTGTTTGTGCTGTGCTTGACGAGGGTGAGGTTACATTCATGGGAGAGGTAAAGCATTGCAAACTATGTTAATTTCATTTAACAACTAATGTTGTGACTATGCTTCTCAGGAGACAAGGGTCTATCAGAAATAGTTTCTCTACCTTCACAAGGTAGGGGCAAAATTGCGTATAAACTAACCTTTTCAAACCCTACTTGTGTGATTAGACTGACCATTGACCATGCAGCTTCCACGATGTGGGGTCCTTGATAACGTTCTTTTGTTTATTGAGCCCTGGCTCTGACTTTTATGATTCTTATGCTTCTAAGGCTGTTCCTTTCATATTTTGACTGTATGTACAATCTTGGGCGATGTGGTAGCACTTTTGGGTCGTGTGGTGTTTGCCTCTGATGCTGAATATCCCCCACGGTATTGGGAACTTGATTATTTGGTATAGACTGGATGGATGGCTCTCATGGTGTATATCCAGGGTCGCTGTATTATGGCGTTGTAAGTTGTGTCTAGGTTCATAACATGAAATATTGTTTCAAGGGTAACGCCTCCGACCAGAACATGCAACATTATTTCTCCTGAGGTTTGCTCAACTATATTGTTAAAACATGTTAGTGTAATGTAGCATGGTACTATCTTGTTCTCGAGTCATATTTGTACATGAACTCGAGGGTGAATCACGCGCCGATTCCATCACCTACCATTTTCTTTTTACATCAGTATCTGAAATACATAAAGTAATGACAAAAGCATTGAAGTGAGGAAAACTTAAACCGTTGGTATCTGACTTATCAAAGATGATACTTTCTCCGAGGTCATCATACCGTTCGAGGGTGATTGATCGCTTCAGTTTGTGTGTGGTGGTAAACTTCATGTGGTTGATTGCCGCTTTGTCACCTCCACCGATGATCATTTGAATGGTACATGGAAGGGAGGGTGGCTTTGGTGGGCATTGGTGTTGTTCTCTTCCACGGCCAAAATTGGCTCTTCCTCGGTCGCTCATCACCTCCCTTAAGTGCCCTTGGTTGAGTATGTTCACTACCTCTTGCTATACGGCTATACAATACTCAGTTTTATGACCTCGCTCCTGATGAAATTCATAGAGAACATTTGATTTTCGGGTACTTAGGTCGGTCTTCATCTTCTGTGGCCACTTCACCTTCGAGTTAAGCTTCTCTAGTGCGTACACTATTTCTGGATGGGAAACACAAAAATTGCGAGCATATAAGAGCGGAAGCATACCTTTTTCATTCTACTAAGTCCATGTATATGGCCTGGACGGTCCTTCCGCATGGGGAGGAGATGGTGGGGCGGCCGATCTAACATAAGTTTGGTGCATGTCTCGGTTCAGGTGTGGACCTGACTGATCTCTTCGATCATCGCTATGACGGACTTTCCTTGGCTCTATTTGGGCTGATGTTAACTATTGGAATAGGCCATTAAGGTCGTCCTCGTCTGCTCTCACCTCAGCGCAATAAGAGTTGTGAATTTTTTCCCAAGTGGTGGGAGGGTATTTCATGAGTCTACTTAATACTTTTTTTGTCGCTCTTGTCCCATTCTAGTTCAACCCATTTTGGAAAGCTTCCATTGCATCCCTTCTGATACATTTGGTGAGATCGTTCTTACTCTGTTAAACCGGGCTAAAAAGCCCCTAATTCCCTCGTTGGGCGATTGCCTAACGACAAATATATCATTTACCCTGGCTTCCGCCTCTTAGCCTCAGCGTGGGCGGTGACGAACTTATCAGCCATTTACTAGAACGTTTTTATAGATCGTGTTAGTAACGATGGATGCTAGGTTAAGTCTCCCCCAGTTAAGGTCTTGCCAAACTTTTTTAGTAACACTGATACTTGCTCCTTTGAGATATCGTTGCCCTTTACTGCTGTAATGTAGTGAATGATGTGATCTTCGGGATCTTTCATGCCATCATATATCTTCAAATATGGTAGAATCTTGAAGGTTTTGGATATGGAATATGGGGATGCCTCCTCGTTGTATGGTTGTTTGACGAATCAGCCGACATCCTATTTTTGTAGCAGTTTTGTTGCGCCAGGTATCTTATCGATCCTTTCTTGATGTTCCCTCATATGGTCGCAGAGTTCATGTTCTCGTTTTTCATTTCTCCCATTTTCTTTAGAATGGATGCAAGTGCATCATTACTTGAGTCGACAACAGTATGAGTGTTACATGTTGGTGGAGAGGGTTGCTTGTCAGCGATTGTTGTGATATCCGTCAGTATGACATTTGTATTAGCCTTTTGAACGGGTTTGTCAAGTATGTTATTTAGAGTGCATGTTAGCCACTCTTCCAATAATTTTTTCACTGTTGGTGGTGTTTCCTCATCTATGAAGGTGGAAGCCCCCCCCTCCCCAGTCACCCCACCTAGGTGTAGCATTCAGAGTCAAATTCTCCTCATCTCCTACATTATCCTCGTTGATGGTATCTAAGATGTTGGTAGTGACAACTACTATTGCTTTCTGTCTTTCATCTCATTTCCCTGCCATTGTTAGTTTGTGCCGACGAGAAAAAGATGGTTGTCCTTCTTTATGATTTAAAAAATTTAACTAAAAAACTCCTCACGGAAGGCGCCAAATTGTTTGACCAAAAAAGTATTAAACCTTTTGTTAAACTAATTAATGATGAAATGAAGGGTGAATCTTAGTTAAATATAATAAATTCTAGATCAAATGTTGTAGGATAATGGTTAGATGAACGGAGTTTGAGAGCATTAAATATCAGATTTATACTCAGTGATTACCAATATATATTGTAATAGAACATGCAATAAATGTAGATAATGACAATAAAATAATAAAAAAGAATATATCACCCAATTATTATACGATTTGGATGGTTCTTTTCCCAAGCATTAACGTAGAAAGATGAGAATTGAAGACGGATAAGGAATCTTTGGATCTTGTGACTAAAGATTAAACGACGAGTGTTTGGATAAGATAATCAGTGAACAAGACAACTTTCATATATTCCTTCTAGCCAATCTTTTATAATGTGCTCTTATCAAAGTATAAAGATCATCCCTTTGTTCTTTATCTCTTCCTATTTATAGGAGATATTCTAAATAAACCCTAGAAAGTACAAAACAAGGAATATCTAAAAAAATATTGGTTGTGTCCATTTCTAAACCTATCATACCAATATTTCTTTACTCCATGATCCTATTGTTGAGTGACATTACACTTATTTGCAAAGAATGGCAAAACACAAAATTGGTGTATCATACAGTTAAGATATTTGAGTATGAATTATTCTCGTGGAAAAAAAAATGTGTAAAAGGGATTTACTTACAATTTCTTATGACCTTTTATCAGAGGCGGAGCTAGGATTTAAGGTATATGGGTTCTAAATTATAAATTCAGAATCTCAGAAAAAGTCACTGGTGTTCAACTACTGTAGCTCTGCCCCCGACTAGACATGAATGTTTTCTTCTTAATAAGGGCATAAGACCACTCCATATGAATGTAAGTTAGTCTCACTAAGAAACTAAAAACATGGAAGCAGGACAACAACCACATACCGTGTCTGTCGACAGACTTCCAATTTGAAATTTTGGAAAGAACCAAAGCGCAAATTGACAAAGAGAATGAAGTTCAAAATGTGGGGCAACCCTAGAATCAAAGATTAAAAATCAGATTTCGTATAAATTGTCAAATATAAAATATAAGAGGAAAACTGAAGAAGAAAAAAATCATAAAAAATAAGTTGAAGAAGAAAAATAGGGTCTAACTTCTAAGGGAGAAAGAGCATACACTGCAAGAGTTGGAAGGCGTCCGGCTCCGGCTAATTGTGGTAGCAGCGCCGGCGATCAACAGAGGTAGAACCCTAGCAGCAAAAGTCAATCAATAGAGACAGAGTCACAAGGTCACGTAATATATCAGCAGAAACCTTTTTTTTTTATTTGGGAATTTTGATTTCGTCCTTGTTTGGAATTGGAAGAAGTCTGTTTTTGTTTAGAGTTTTGTCTTTTGTTTATTAGAAAGAAAAAAGCTAGTGTATTAAAAGTGTTACTTTAGAGGAAAGTAAGGGGAGTTGTCGTTGGATTTGTTTGTGAATTTTTATCTTTTGTTTATTAGAAAGAAAAAAGCTTGTGTATTTAAAATGTTACTTTAGAGGAGTTTTGTCTTTTGTTTATTAGAAAGAAAAAAGCTAGTGTATTAAAAATGTTACTTTAGAGGAAAGTAAGGGGAGTTGTTGGGAACTATACAGAATGGTTTACTGAGGTAAACTTTGTTAGATAGAGATATTTCAAACTCCAGTTCCTGGTTCGAGTTTGAACAGTTACAGATCTATTAAAAAGAAAACCTGAAAAGCTGGTGATTCGCGTTGGTTTGATATTAATATTCACAAGCAAATATTTTTTTGTATTCTATATTTCTCTTCTTTAGAAGAGAAAGAGTTTCGACATGTGTGTTTCATGTCATTTCTAAAAAGATAGAGGGTATATTAGTAATTTTGTGTAATTTACCTAACTAGAAGCTTCCGCCATTCCCATTGTTTATCTTCTCTTTTCTTGAGCCTAACAACTTCTCTATCTTAGTCCGACACTCGTGACTGATCTGGTTGATAAGCCTAATTAAGAAGATGAAACTCTCGCCGTAAATTATTGCTAATTTCTTTCGTCTTTGCCTCAATAATAGCAACGAGATTCGAATCTTCTTCCATCTTCAGAAAAGTTTCAATTTTTAGCTCAGGTTATCTTCTTCAGTTTGATTCTCGATTATTTTTCTTTTATTATCAATTTCTCATTCCGGATCTTTGCTCAGCACAGGATTTTGTTGCTAAAAATCCTTGGTATATTATTAAGATTTTGATTAATTTTTCTATTTGCCTATATCTAGGGATGCCCCAGATGGAAAAGATTAAGCAAAGTCGAAAATCGCGAATGCCGTTCTCTCGGTGTCTAAACCAGTCTTTATCCTTTCAAGGCTACTCTTTTTTTTTTGTTGGATTTCAAGGTTACTCTTTCTTTCTCCTTTTCTATACATATTTTGTGAATAACGCCTTCTTATTTACTGTTTATCAAGTAAATCTTAAATGTATATTCCTCTATGTTGATTTGTCATGCACATGAGTACATATTTCTATTTTATTTTTTTAATACACGATGTTGTTTATGCAATTTAATGTATTCGGTACTGTGTGGATACTTTCTTGAATTTTTGGGAGTTGGCAAGATTGAACTTATGCAAAAATGATTGTTAATGATTTAGAAATTTTTTTCCAAATGCCGTAACAGTTTTGAGTAGAGAAGGAGATTGTATGACCTCGGAGAAAGCATTTAACAATAATGCAGAATAGCTATCCTTAACAATATAAATGTGCCGCAACATTAGAACTCTGTGTGGGGTTTCCATTGCACCATTCGTCCATGTCAATAAGCTTTAGCCTCTTTGCTTTGCTGTTCGAGTAATTTGGTGTGCAATAAAGGTATGCGCTGCTAATTGCTTTTTACTATTATTTTCATATGTTGGTATATTTTGTAATTTCCATTAACTGAACAACTTTATCTTATACTTAATTAGTAAATTGGTTTGATTAGTATGGCTGCAATAGAAACTTAGTCAATCACGCAACAATTACACATGCTATGACGTAAATTAAGATTTACGAAACCCCAACCCAACCCAAACAGTCAATGTGTGTGTGTATTGTGTGTGTAGGTATGTGTGTGTTAGTGAGTGAATGCACGCGTAGACTTGTAGAGAAGAAAGTCATGTCCTGAAAAAGGTTTTAATATTATCATGTATACATCAATACTGTAATTTTGTTTTTTATATTATCGGTTATCCAAAAGATACATGCAAAATTTCCTAAGAAATAAGATTTGTAATACTAAAAATAAGGATAAGTTACTTACTACAACAAGTAAATAAATTGCTATATATAGCATAAAAAATTCTTTATACTATCGGTGTACAGTGGATCGACTAGTCACAGGCCAGAGACTAAAACATAATACCTAGTTCTTTTTATTGCCATATTTAATTCTACACTATTTTTGAATAAAGATCAGTTAGAAAAGAGATGGAATAGAGAAATTAAAGTATTGGACGTAAAAAAGGGAATGGAGACTGAAAGATGAAGAAATAGGAAAATAAACAATTCAAATTCGGGTATTCATCTACAGTTGCAATTATGATCCCAAGGAAAGCATACTATACAAAATAAATGATCACCTTATAATTCTCGAAAACAAATCAGTGGCATTAAACTTAAACCAATACAAGCACCTGAATTAACGGAACCGAAATTCCAAAAACAGTAAACATCAATAATCTCAGCGAGAGAATCGGCAAGCAAAAGCAATCTGGTGCTAAGTACTGTCACTAATGTAAGGTTGATGATCGAGAGAATCGGCAAGCAAAAGCAATTTGGTGCTAGCTCGATATCGGTGAATGAAGATTTCGTGAATGTCTCATGTCATGTCTTTTCGAGGCATTTAGCTTTTTAGCATTTGAAGTTACAAGCTGAAGCAACAAAATGAACGACCATGCCAAACAATCTTTTATGTGTTGTATCTACTAAATGCATTATATATTCCGTAACTGGATGCAAATTTTCAGTTAGCACTCAATTCAACTGCGTGGCAACTATTTGTAGTCAACTTTATGTTGCCTGAAATTTACATGTAAGGTTTTAGAATGTGAACAAGATAAAGGATGTGTAACCCAAAAAGCGGTTCTTCATGTTGGACTGTATATTTTATAGTAGAAGAATTATAGCTACATGGAAAACATAAAAAACAAGCTAAAACGGGTTAATATTGTCCTTTTTTTGTACCTATTGGATAAAAATCTCAATATGTTTAACCAAATAAAAAAGTATAGCCAAAGTAATAAATTTGCAATTGGCGCTTATTTTTATCTCTTGTTTAGATGCAATCTTTTTACTTTGTATCGTTTTTCTTTTTGATAATCGTGGTATCACAATCAGCTTAGATATATCTGGATTACTTCAAGATATCGTTAGCAATAGGTACTAGGTAATATTGTCCACCAATGCTTGAATAAATGGAAAGAAAGTAATTAGTATTTTTGCCTCCATTAAGATTGAACCTAAAAACTTGTGGTCCTCACTCACTTTATTGACCAATAAGCTTCAAGTTTCGATTGTATATTTACTTCTATTTATTTTTTAGATGCAACGACTATCCATCTCAATTGTGTTTTTCTTCTTTGTCGGGCATCCATCCCAATTGCGTATTTCTTCTTTGTCGGGCCAAATTTACAAAACCAATTACTTGGATCTTCATTATTTTTAGACTGAAATTTTTTTGGATTAGTTACCTCCTAAGGTTGATACCTTATTTATTTTAAATAAATACTTTTTAAAAAATTATATTACATAGCTACCTTTTAATTTTTTATAGCCAAACATCTATTTATGATCACCTCCTATCATTAAGCTATAAAATAAGCTTTGTATTATGTTTCTCTCTCCCCTCAAATTTCTAATATCCCCTCATAAGTGAAAGAAATGTAAATCTAAAAAGCAAGAAATTTTCATAAAGCGAAGAAAGATTTCCTTCATTCGAAAATTGCTGCCAATCCAGAAGTGGCTCGTCTGCTCGATTTCCTCCATTCTAATAATCAAAAATGAAGAAAGACGAAGGAGATGAATAACAAGAACGAAAAAGTGTTGAAACTTCATCTCAATACAAGAAAGAAAGGTAATTCGATGCTTCCGAAACAAGGGTCGACACATACTTCCAAAAGTCAATAATTTTAAGGATTAGTTATTGGATAATGATGTTGCTTCAACGAGACGATATTAGGGTTGTTCTTGAACAAAGACGACAAAGTTGGGGGCTGAGCAACTTGAATTTTCTGTTAATATTTTTCGATGTATCTCAATGTATCTCGCCGGAACTATATTTCATTGTATTCATAGTCATTTTGTTCATTGTATTTCAATATATCTCGTTGTTTTCTATGTATTTCATTGAATTCATTATCTTTTTTTATTGTATTTTAATATATCCTGATGTATTCTATATATTTTATTGTATTCACTGTCTTGCTATATTCCATGAATGTATTCAAATTTTTTTTATTTAATATAATTTATGTATTATATAATTTCTCTGAAGATTGCTATATTTTTGGCGTATTTTTCGGTTGAGAATCTTTTTTATAACTGAAAATACAAAATTTGTGTGTTATAATTGAATTTGTTGAGTTATATTAGGAGTCTATTATGTTAATTGATTCACAACAACTAATTAAATGGGCTTCCCTGATTCACACTTATTCTTGCAGTTGTATTCATGAATACAGTAGCTTAAATATATCTAATACACTTTACAATAATCTGTCTAGCTGAAATACCACGTTTCACGCCATGAATACAATCGAATACACTCGAATACAACAACATATTAGATGGACTTTTCTGATTCACGCATATTTTTGCAGTTGTATTCATGAATACAATAGCTTAAATACATATAATACATCTTATATCAAACAGAAAACGTATCTACAATCCATAATATAGCAAATGGTATCTATAAATAACTAATTACCACTAAAAGATAATGCTTTATGAAAATTTCTCAATTTTTTTTAGCCTAAATAATGGAGTATCATCAATAATTTTATAAATTTAAACAGAAATTGATTATCTAAAAAAATAGTGAATTAAGAGAAGTGCAAAAATACATACTCCCTCAATTTGAATTTTTTCGGTGTACGCTAATTGACTAAATTTCAGTGCGAATTCAAACATAAATTCTTTAAAAAAAAATATATACATATTTAAAAACTACATAAAAAGGAAGTCACAACAATAATTCAAACATAAATTCTTTAAAAAAAATAGAAAAAAATCTACATATTTAAAAACTACATAAAATGGAAGTCACAACAATAAACAATTTAGGATATTTGTAATATTTTTAAAAGATGTCACGCGGAAAAAAAAAATTCACATGACAAGCAAGTGTGTGCGCCACTTCTCTAGTTCAATTGTTTTTCTGTTACTGGATTGTTCAAGTGTAAAGAGATAATGAGGACTAAGTATAGTTTAAGGAGAGAACTAATAATCATCCAAGCCAAGTTTAGGGGTGTTCTTAAGCATTCTACCAAGAATTAAATAAATAAAGTAAAACTAATCAAGATCAATATAAAGCTAAGCATCTAGAGTCGAATTGAGTTGCAGTTTTTGGCTAAAGCCAGAATACAAGCTAAAGGAGTAAAAGCTAGCCTATTTTATATGCTTCTTTTTTTAGTTTATAAGACCCTGCAATTGTGGCTGTAATTGTTACTAATAGTATACTTCAGTAGTAAACTGAAATATTGTTCATAATCCAATTCCTCCACAACTATAATTCATCGAGGAAAATAGAGTAGCACCGTCAATACATCATATCATGAAAAAGTTAGATGAAATCGATGGGGCTACATTTCCAACCTTCACTTACATGAAAAATTAACTGTTAGGATCTGTATAAGTAGATGCAAAAGAAACTTCTGGCTTTCCTGGGCACTGGCAAATGGTAATAAAGGACCTCTGCCCATTGGAAACGTGGTGTAGAACAAAGAAAACATTAGGCAGAGAAAGGTCTGCTTTAAGCACATAAGGCCCAAGGAAAGAGCGGAACTCAAACCTGCAATGTCCTCATATCGATCATTACCTTCACAACCAGTGAAGAATTGCTTCGGCAAATACTTGACTTACAAGGCGGGATTCAAAAGAAATAGAAAGTTGCAATCAGGACAGAAGGCAATGACGAAGCACCATTCAATAGATGCTTCCTGACGTTGAACCAGAGTGATAAATCAAGAACCGGCCCCTTTTTATCTCACTTGCCGAATCCACCTGCAATCTCAAATGACAAAAGCAAAATAAGGTAAGGTGATAACCACAAGCATATTGTGATGAGTGGAACCACTCAGTCTGTAACTGAAAAAAAGAAAAGTGAAAAGATCACTAAACCTGCAAGTTCTTCCATAAGGGGGATGGATATGGAAAGCATAAGATGATCATAATCTTTTTGTTGTTAGATAAGAACTCCAGCCATGAATGAAAGATCATCTGTCCATGCCCTCAATAACCCACTTCATCCACGTGAAGAAGCAATGTTTTGATATGTGCTCAGGTAGGTCTACCTATATAAATCATGATAGTTAAAAAACCAAGAACAGAACTAATTTTCACACATCAAAAGAAGTAAATTAATGCATGTAATGTTTGCTCAAAATCATATTCTTTCCCCTAAGATAGATGCAGCATTAATCAGCATGCTTTCGTTATTCAAATTGCTAATGATGGACACAATCCCCAAATCTATTAGTTGCCCCAGTAACAAATCAAATTATATATGACAAATGTCAAATGGTCTAAGAGCCAGTTCTGTGGAAGAGATTTGCAGCAGAGGTCCTAGATGTTCAGGAATCAAATTCAATTGTCAATAGAGCAATGGGAAGGTGGAAAAACATGGCCAGGCAAATAGAGACTAGAACTTGACGGAAACAATATTTTGAACTTACGCTGCTCCAAGTAGTCGAATACCCATCAGTAGAAAGCAACCAGTCACCAGATGTCAAATGCAACTCCGCTCTATCCTCAATAACATCGGCAAATTCATCCCCATCTAATTCTTCAAATTCAAGATCCCTTCTCTTTTTCTTTTTGTGTTTTTGCCTTTTCTTGCGCTTATTTCTGGCTGACCTGGTGTCCTGCTCAGACTCACTTTCTTCCAGAAGTTGATCGTGATCTAATATTGGATAAGTCTTGGACTTGCGAAAGCTTATGTCATTGCCGACAAATAAACATTCCCAGGAACTGGAATGTTGGAATCCCTCAGATAAATAATAGTGGAATGCCCAAGACTGCAATCCCAACCATTTTATAGTGCCTAAAGATTTTCTGCTGAAACATTCTCTTAGAATTGGTATAAAGCTATCTTTACAGATTGTTGGTGTACAAATTTGGAAAACAATATGCTTAACCTTTTCCTTTTGCTCCTGACTTCCTTCGTCACGTATAAATCGCATAAGCTGCCGAGTTTGAGTAGTAACTGCATTCAAGAGAAGCAACTGATCAAGAGAATTACTGCCATCACAAGTGGAGAGTATGATCTCCAGCCAAAAAGAAGAATCATGACAATCCATCTTTTGCAACCTTGGTTTAACATATCTTTGGAGTAAATCCAAGAAAACCTTTAGATCTTGTTCCCCAAGAACGATGAGAAGGTGTTGACATAAGAAAGAGAAAGATTGCTCAATGAGAAACTCATCTATAATTTCCCAAACTTCTTTCAAATCCTCCTTGTACATCAAGTCAACAAACATACTGACAAAAAAATTATTATCAATGGTCAGAATATCACCATCTTTCAGTGACTCGGCAAATTCCTTAGATGACCAAAATTCAGGAACATACTCGAGAAAATTCTCCACTGTTCGTTCGACATCCAGATCAAGAAAATAGTGGGGCTTTGTGGCAACCATTGCAGGAGATTGCCCATGTTTCCCCCTCCACTCAAGCTCCTCCCAACAGATGTCTCTATTTACAAAAGCAAACTGGGAAAGTGCCTTAGCCCCCTTTGTATGGGTTGCATAACCAGTACCGGCAAAATTAGAGAACCACTGCAAAATACGGTTTTGGTTTCCTGCAAAATCAATAATTTGCAGACAAAAAATGAAAATTACTGAGATCAGATAATCAGTACACGAAAATATCTTAGTAAGTGTGAACAGAGACGATGTACCACATACTAACCTCTACAGCAATCCAGGAAACAAACTACACTAGAGTCGTTTCGTCATTATCCCCGTTAAATGCTTGTTAATGTTTCAATATGCATGTTTGGCGAGTTTGAGTCAATTCGGATTGAGTTTAGTTGGAAATGAGACAAAAAAGTCTCATAGAAGAAGGAATAGTTGAGAAAAGTCAGCTAGATGTTGACTTGGGAGTTATAGAGCTCGGAATCGAATTCTAATGATTCAGTCAGCTCCGGGAGGTCATTTATGAGCTAGGAAAGCGATCCGAAGTGAATTTGGAGGCCCGGTGTAGTTTTAGGCTTGAATTGGCTAAGGTTGAATTTTGGCGAAATCCGAACGGTAGGTGAGATTTTGATCCGGGAGTCGGAATGAAATTCTGACAGTTGCAGTAGCTCCGTTAGGTGATTTTGGATATGCCTGCAAATTTTCAAGTCATTCGGACATCGTTTGGTTGGGTTTTTGATCGAATGTGAATTTTGAAATTAAAGTTAAACTTAAGCTTGAATTTGTTGAAAAAGGACGATTTTGATGTTAACGATAGAGTTTTGATGATTGGAACAAGTTTGAATGATGTTATAAGAGGTGTTAGTACTTTTGGTTGAGGTCCCGGAGGCCTCGGGGTAAATTCGGATGCCCAACGGGTCATTTTTGGAAGATTTTTGCCGTTTTGAGCATAAATGTAATGATCCAAAGGTCTATTTTTAGTTCTAGAGATCCAAATTTAATTTCGAGACTTTGAGAATTTAAATAATGAATTATAGGACTGATCCGGAAATTTTGGTTTAATTTCATCAAGTCGCGATTGGGTTTTTGACGCGAAATGTGATTTAATTGTTTAACGAGTGAAATTGATGTTGCACCGAGCAAATGAGATCCAAATTCAGTTTTGTTTGAACCACTGGATCCGTATCGAAATTACGGAGCCATAGGAAAACGAATCATCAAATTTCGAGTTCGTATGACGGAGTTATAACATTTTCAGTGAAATAAAAAGCCGCTGTAATTTTCTGGGGCAAAACTAGTATTTCTGCTTCTGCGATGAACAGTAACCGCAAAAGCGGATGAACAGTATTTTCGCTTCTACGGTGAACAGTACCTCAGAAGTGGTGCACAGTAAAATCGAACCTGCGGTGAACAGTAACCGCAAATGCGAAATTCACAGATAGTGTATATTTCGAGTAGTCCGAGAGTTTCTTCATTTTTGGAGCTAGGGAGCTCGGATTGAAGCGATTTTCGAAGCGATTTTCACCATATGGATGGGGGTAAGTGTTCTATATCCAAAAGTGATTATATTCAATGATTCCATGGTTATTTTTCATCAAGTATTAGTGAATCAAATGGAAGAAATTGGAGAAAATTTGTAAACTTTTCAAAAACGAAAATTTAGGATTTGAAGGGTCATTTGTGGTTCGATTTGGGAGTTCTTGATATGTACGGACTCATATCGAGATGAGGGTTCCGAATATGTAACTTTCGTAATTTTTTGAGAAGCGAACCAAAAGTTGGGTTTTGGCAACTTTGGGAATTTTGATGTAAATTGAGTTGTTTTGATTGGGTATCATTCCATTGGTCTAATTTGATGTGTATTTACTATATTTGATCAGATTCTACGAGTGCGAAGCTTGATTCTCGTGGGAAGGTCATCGCGGAGTAGTCGTCGCGCTGTATTGAGGTGAGTAATAGATGTGGGTGATGACCTGCGGGTTCGAAACCCCGGTATACCACTTTGTGACGTTGTATAGCGGCGAGACACGTACTCTCTTGTGAGTGCGGGGTCGATTGTGATTGGGGACTATGGCTTAGTCCGACTTGTTGGTACTGTGTTATGATATTAGGCTATTCTTGAGCCGTCGAACATCCTTCTCGGATGGTTGCATACTATATTGTGATATTGGCTACTCTTAGCCGTTGAACCCCTTTCTTGGGCGGTTGAGTATACTTGTGGGCCGTGAGCCATGTATTGGGTCCCGCGAGGATCGTTATCATTGTCTTATGATATTGACATGTTAGTTACTACCAGTCCGTAGCTATTTCTGTTATCATGCTATTTCCAATCTCTGGAATTTGATATTATTGTTTTCCAACTGAAAAATTATAAAAAGGGTTTTCAAAACTACTTTTGAGCCTGCGAGGCTGTATTTGCATATTAGCTGACTGGTAGTGGATCGGGCTGCGCGCCACAGCGGTATACATGTTGGATCGGACTGCACGCCGCAGTAATATTGTGCTTGGGCTGTAGGAGCCCCTCCGGAGTCTGAACCCCCACAGTGAGCACGAGTACCCAAATTGGATCGGGCTATACGCCGTAGCGGTCATATCATGCATTGCATTGCATTTAGCTACATATGCTAGTTGTTATACTGTTTTGCTGGTACTTGTTGGTACATGTACAGTTGATATTGATTTTGTGACAGGGTATTTGATTACGACTTTACATAGTGCTTTATTGCGGATTTCTTATCTGCACTTGTCTTACTCACTGTTTATTACACTGAGTCCGGCGGTACTCGTTTTACTCCTCGCACTTTGTGTGCGGATCCGAGTACCTCTCAGCGGTGATCCGTAGCTATTCGAGGCGGCATTCGTAGGATATTCGAAGTAGGCTGCGAGTCCGCGAGACCGATATTCCTTCTACTTGTCTTTTGATTCCGTATTGATATTGCCTTAGCCCCCTTTGTATGGGTTGCATAACCAGTACCGGCAAAATTAGAGAACCACTGCAAAATACGGTTTTGGTTTCCTGCAAAATCAATAATTTGCAGACAAAAAATGAAAATTACTGAGATCAGATAATCAGTACACGAAAATATCTTAGTAAGTGTGAACAGAGACGATGTACCACATACTAACCTCTACAGCAATCCAGGAAACAAACTACACTAGAGTCGTTTTGACATAAAGAATATTAGAACAAAGATTGGAACAGTTCTATCACCATGAACTTTTTATTTCCCTTAAATTTCAGAAGAAAAACTACATAGACTTGAGACAAAATTAAACTTTATTGTTTGTTCGCAACTCTCAACAAGATAACCGAAGAAAGAATGTACCCCTGGTAATTCTCCTTTTTTTATATAGGTAAAAGTACCATTGGCAATTCTCATTAATGTTTTTTAACTTAATTTAATGGCAAAAGCAAACTTCAACAAACTGTGAAGTCACCAGATAATTTCTT